>VZTI01003051.1:557273-578799 GCA_013397865.1 Struthidea cinerea | reverse complement strand
AAAAAAAATTTTTTTTTTTTTTTTTTTTTTTTTTTTTTTTTTTGGAATAGTAAAATTTCATTACCTGTTTGTGAAAGAGGAGGTGGGGGAAAACCCACTCTGTAGCTGCTTTTTGTGTAAGGCATCTGCTATCGGTTCTGTGTTTCCATTTTCGAATGTTTGGGCAATGAATGTGCTGGTAATAACTTGTTTAAAAATTAATAGAAATGCAAATGTTTTCAAGTGTAATATCACACATTCAACTCTCTAGAACTAATATGTCCAATTGGATCTTATTTTGAAGAGTGCCATAGCACCAAGTAGCATAGCAACAGCCTTCTTTTAAAAGATGCCCAGTGAATATGTGCATAAGATGTTTCTTGTGTTCCGTCTGCCAGCCCCTCCTTTATTTTTCTCTCTCTCTTTGTTTCCCTTCTCAGTGATTTTTTTTCTTTTTCTTCTCAGTATATATTCTCTGCCCAATTCAGTGTTTCCCAGTCTGCTTAATTTTGTTCCTATTTATTCTATCTTTTTTTTGCTTTATATGTGGTTAGTTGAACAGAGCTCAAGGAGGCTGGGCAGCAGTAGAGACTCTGAATGCACCTTCTGTGGTGCTTTCATTTAGACCTTTCATGGTCTAAATGCAGGCTGATTGTAGGAGAAGCAGGTCAAAGATTACCTTAACTTGCGTCTCCTGTACTTTACCTTGCTGGGTTGTTCAGGCTGTTCTTGATTTTAGTGTGGAGAGGGCTGTGTTGCTGTATTATGTACAATAAAATTGAGAGAAGTAAGTCTCTTACTGAGGGGACAGGAAAGGCATATGAAGAGAAGTGGCTAAGGAGAAGCCTTGCTAAATATGACAAAAACCTTGGGCACCTAGAGTCTTGAACAGGTTGAGCAATGATGATATGGTTAGTGGTGCTGAATTGTAACTTGAGGAAGAGACATGAAGGTGTGTGGAACATCTCGGTGCTTCCTAGGATACAAGGTGATGTTCAGCCGACAGCGGCAATGACCTATTGGGCAATCTTTGTTCGTTCTTGCATTGTAACCCTGCCTTTTTGTTTAACTCCCTTTCCTTCCAGCACTGCTGCAGGTTAAACACAAATAAGGTTTTGAAGGGAATTTAACTGAAGACCAGCTGCATGCATTATCTACCTAGTGCATTCAGCCTTTTGAATTTTCTTCCTAATTTGAGGTTTGGTTTGCCTGTGCTCGTCCTGCTTTCATATGCATATCAAATGACATTGATTCTCAGTTGTTCTCCCGGCATTTGATGGCTTCGTGTTTTGATGGAAATTTGTTTCGTAATTCCCTACTGCAATTAATTGCTAATCTTTGGGTGCCTTAAGACAAAACTGCGTTCAATGAATGTGAGCTAGCCATTCTGTGTGATAAAGAATGGTGCAGGATGTGGAAGGTATGTGAACCTCCATGTTTGGCTAGTGCCAAGTGAGCACTGTGTTGAACTGAGAGATCCTACCGCTCATTTTGTGACGCTTTTGAACTGTTTAAGATGATGTTGTAATGTGTTATGCATCTAGTGCTTCTGCAGTTTCCATTTTGACACAGTTGTCCATGTTTTCAGCAGTCAAGCCAGTTTGCTGCTCCTCATTTACGTGTATTATGCTCTCCAGTTTATTTTCTTAAAAATAGGTAATTTCTTCTTGTTCCTAACTGACTTTTTTAGAAATGGCAATGCAGATTTAGTTGAGGAAAGCAGTTGATTTCTGGAGCAATCGATTTCATATTTCTATGAAGTGGAGCCATGTTTTATATGAATATCATCACTTGATATGTGTTTGGAAAATAAGTATTTGGAGCTATTTAATAGTGTTTAAGTCTTAGAGAATAAGCTGATGGTTTCTTTTTGTTATGAATTCTATATGGAAAATTCTGCTGAGTGGCTATTCAGGGAAATTTGGTGTGAGTAATGGATACAAGGGATGCATCAGGTCAAATGGAAAATCAGAATTTTTTGTCCAAGGTTAATTGAGTATTCAGTGGGGTTTTTTTAAGTGGCACTGAAAATGTCATTAGATTTTTTTTACATATCTTTCAGAAATTACATGAGCAATCTGCAAAACATCAGTCTTTTTGATATGGTTTTTATTGACAAAAACAGTGTGAAAAAACTGAAACGAACTTGCAAAATGTTTTATCATCAAATATGCTTATGCTTTTAAAAAATTTTGGATAACAGTTCTGAACTTTTTATGTAATATTACAAAGACAAATACATCTGTTGCTTTCCACATGATTATTAAACCGTAGGGTGTTTTTTTTTTTTTTTTTTCCCAGTTGGATGCTAAATTTTATCTTTGGTTTAGCAGTAAAATATTTTGTAAATAAACAGAAATGCTGGAGGGTGAATTCTTTCTTCTTCATGCACGCAGGTGTGCTAGGAACATTTATAACTGGAAGTTACAGGAATGGGAAGAGAATTTGGCTTAGTTTTTTTAACTGACTATGTAGAAATGTCTGTCTTTGTATTATTCCTCCAATACTGTGGTTGGAGGATATCCTAAAATATAGTACATCTTAGAGTAGGACTGCTATGTTGCTTCTGTCAGCTTTGAGAAGACCACAATTTCCAGTAGGTGCCTGAATAGACACTTGCCTGAACTGGAAGGGTAAGAAATAGAGAACAAAATTATGATAATGAACAGGAAATTAACAATATTGCCTTCAGATTCTTCATTTTTCCAATACTTGATACCAGTGTTCCCAGAGCCCTGTTATGTTTCATTTTAAATTCCCAGAGCCAGTATGAAAGGGCTAGAAATAATCTTTTGCAGCAATAGAGCAAAAGGAAGAAAAATACATCTCTAGTGTATTTTTGTTTATGTGGGTGTGGAGTTCAAGTCTACTTGCGTTTTCTCTCAGAAAAATGGTTGATTAAAGCATGCCATGGCAGAGAAATGTGGTAGAACTGCTGGATTCCTGTGGAGTTCAGCTCCCTGACGTTCTGTCATTCAAGTTCACGAGGAGCTCTCGGAAATACTTCCTTCCAATGCTCCCCACCATATAAACCTGGCTGCAGTGATTGCTTCACTTCCCCTTGATCTCCTGCTGCTGTCCCCCTTCTTTTATTATCTAGGCATTCTTATCAGGCTTGGGGAATAAAGTACTCTGATATATGAGCTTGTGGAGGGTTGCATAGCGTTTGTCTTCTCACACAGGCTAGATAAAATATGGTACTGTAATGTTGTTGAGGAAATTGGATGGGCTTTTCACAGAAATGTGTCTCAAAAGTAATTTCAGTCATTTTCCTTATGATGTTTTATACCATGAAAGCCAGCTGAACAGAATTTTGTGCAGGATGAAGGGGTGGGCTACTAGCAACAAGCCCTTGCCAGCAGTACTCTAAATGGGTTGTGTGCTCCAGTTCAAGAACAAGAGCCTTTTATCAGTAGAACTGATTAATGAAACTGCACATTTAAAAATATTATGGTGCAATATAATTAAGAATTAGGTTATTATTTTTTCTGTGTGTAAATACACAATTCTGTGAAACAGTGGCCTGTAGCTGGCCATTTCGAAACCCTTGGAATGCAGGGTTTTACATTTAGCTGACTTCAATGTCTTGCAGAATAGGCATTTTTCTCAAGTGTAATCCAAGACATAATTATATATTTGTACTTAGTCGAATATCTTTTGCCTACTGCCCATTTTCTTATAGCTGATAAGGTAATCTAAAGGTGTTAAGATTTTCAGGGTGAACACAGAACAAAACTGACATGATCAAACAGCAGCTTTTCCCAGGCTTTCATGCCCCTGCTTTCCTGCTCAGTGCCTATCAACGGTACCTAAAAACTCACAACCTGGGGTTCAGGCTGCGTTCAACAAAATGCAAGGGAATTGAAGAAGCTTGTACTTATTATCCCACCTTGCCCTTAGCCCCTAGGAAGCACTCCTTGCAATTTTTAGTGTATTCATAAATGGTATTTTGCATTAACTTACTTATTGTGGATGTTGTTGTAAGGCTTAATTTAGTTCAGTGCTAAGATTTGGTTGGGTAAGACTTGGTTGGATTTTTTTAATTCTTTCAGCAAGGATATATGTATTTAAGTTCTCTAGCAACAGAGAATGGAGTATTAAATAATTTTTAAGATGAAGATAGATCTTAAAGATTTTTAAGAGATTCGTTACCCTCATGATGATGAGCATACTATTTTTTTTCCATAGTTAAATTACTACACTTAACATATGTATACATATTTTTTTTTTTTTTTTGTATGTGCTAACTTGACTGATTGAAGAGTTTGCATGCAGATAGTGCACTCAAAAATCCCTCTCCAAGTACATTATCCAGTAAAGTTAACTTGTGAATAAATTCAAGAAATATGGCAATTTATTGCCAGGAAGAAAATTTCTCTGGGAGTCTCAGCTGTTACACTTAAGTAAAAACAGGGTGGGGGGGGAAAGCCAGGAGAGAGGAAATAAGTAATCCATCTAATTATGGAATGGTTTGGGTTGGAAGAGACCCTAAAGATCACCCAGATCCTACCCTCCTGCCATGGGAAGGGACACCTGCCATTCATCTGGGCTGCTCAACCTGGTTTTGAACACTTCCAGGAATGATGAATCCATGTCTCTGTGCAAACGGAACCAGAGCCTTACCACTCTAGTAGTGAAGAATTTCTTCCTAATGTATAATTTAGACCTACTGCTTTTCAATTTAAAGCCATTCCCCCATGTCCTATCAATACATGCTGTTGTAAAAAATCCTTCTCCAGCTTTTTTGTGGGCTTCTTTAAGGTACTGGAAGGCTGAAAAGAGGTAGAAGTCTCCCTGAAGTTTTCTCTTCTCCAGGCTGAACAACCCCAACTCTCTCAGCCTTTCCTCACAGGAGAGGAAGAAGGCAAATTTCCTCTGCCACATAACAATGTTACAGTATTGTTTTACAGCACTGGAAAGATTTGTTAGGGTGAAGGATTTCTGACTGAAAAATCAAGGGTTCTGTCCCTCTGTTAAAGCAGCAGGGGTGCTGGGAATTCATCTAGTCCAAACCTCTGGAGCAATTTCACTAGATCAGGCCAACCTGTAGCTCAGTGTGACAAGCAGAGAACTTGAGAGTTAACCCCAGCCTGTTGCTTAAGTTTGCAATTGCATCTTCTCTGAAAACACTTTTTTTTTTTTAGTTATTTAGTCTGAATAGTGTTTATCTTCTTTCCCTTTGCATTGCATTTTCCAAGCTTATATTAGTAAATTTATGGTGAAACTGTTTGACATTCACTCTTCAAAAGTACTTCTGTAACTCTTTCTTTGCAACAGGGTAATCTTGTGTTTGTATACTGCATACAGAATTTTCTCTAGTCCAAACTAGTGAATTATTGTGTGGCTGTCACCTCTAAATGTGATCCGGAATAGGTTGACCCTCTGTGCAGCTCAGGCTGTTCAATATTAGCATAAAGTTTCTTTTTCTGCCATTAGGTAGTTCCAAAAGTGAAAAGTTTGGCAACTCCCAGGCTTTTTTCTTCTGATGTAAAAGTAAATCAGACAAGGATATTCTGAGAATGTCTGCTGAAAGTAGCAAATGAATCATTTAGCATTGTGGTTAGTTTAGGTTTAATTTTTTTGTGGATTCACTTATTTTGAAAAATTTTATTTTTAATAGGTAATGCTATGTTTCTTCCAAACTTGCTAACGTATACTTAATCAGGCATTTCATTTACTAAAAGTGGCTCAAGGTGTCAATGCTGCAAGCCAACTCTATTTTTCTTTTTGCTAGAGTAAATAATGGTCTTTTCTAACTCACAGTAGAAAAATAAATACCAGAGAAATAATGCCTCTCCCTGTACTTAAGAAATGCATACTCATAATCTGAATATAAATTGACATTATTGGAAATTACCAAGTTTACCTGTGGGGAATGTTAATGATTCATTAGCTTTCACATTTGCTGGGAAGGCAGAGAACAGTTTGCCTGGAGCTCTTCACACAAGAGGCAGAAATCAAGGGTGGTCCTTGACTTCTTCAGTGTCCTTATTCCCGTTGGTAGGATGTGATCCAGCTGCAGTTGCACTGGTTTTACTCAAGCCCAGTGGTGGATACAATCCATGACTAGAAGGCAGCTCACATCAGCCCTCAATGCAATGTTCATCGCTTACCACTACAGCACTTAGAAAGCCAGGGTAGCATCTTCTGTTTCTTCTAGAATTAATCCATATTCTTTCAAGAGCGATCCTTGAAGACAGGCATTTGAATACTTCCTTAATTAGCATCTGAATAAAACATTGACAAAAGTGTGGTTTTTTGCGTTCTTCCTAAAGGGCTGCTTGATGATATGTTTATACAGTCTCTAATTGTAGAATTTGTTCGTGTAAAGTATCTGTAAAATTTCCCTTGGAAAAAAACGCATTTGATTAACAGTGACTCAAGGTCTGGCATCAGAAAGCAAAGTAGGATTTACCTTTTCATTAAGACAGTTGCAAGAATGTTATAAGGCACGTTCCCACAGCGCCTGTCTGTCCCATCTGGCTATAGCCCTGGTCCTCTTAATCCTTCACTTTGATAAATGCTCAAAGTCACCTGGGCTCTGCATGTTTCACTCAGAATGATTGTTGTAAGCCTTTCTGTGTAAGCCTGTGTTCATGTAAATCTGCCTGGTGCTGCTCTCAGCTCTATTAAAGTCAGAAGAAGTTACCACTATGAACAGGGCAGGCTGTGGGAAGCGGGGCCTTAGCCTGGGAGGGGACTCCAGTTAGGACTCTGGCTGTGTTTTATGCCTGATATTAATTGTTGATAGGCTGTGGGACACTAGTGCAGAACAGACGTGGAAAACGAAACAGTAACTAATCCCATGCCATTCAAAAGGAAGGATTTGGAAATTTCCCTTGGACTAGGAGTTAAGAAGGGTGTACCTTTGCATATTTGCAGTGCTGTACTCTGACATCCACCACCACCTGGTTCTATTCCTTCATGCTGGGTGAAAGTTGGGAAGAAAGTGGTATTATTTCATCTGTAGTTATCTGGTTACTAAAAAGCTGTTATACACTTTTATCAGTGTTTTTTTCTAGTGCAAGACTAATATTTGTTTATTGTTCTTCTGTCTGCATTCTGACACAGATTTATTGTGCCTAGGGGGAGGCAATCAACATGACCTTTGTTTCTATTCCTATACCTGTACAGTAGAAACAACACTCTCATTCCTTAAAACCAGTTTATTTGGCTGGCTTTTTGAAGTGGCACGCAGTAACTGATGCAGGTATTAATGTGTGTTGCAGAGATGCATACAAATTATGCTGCATCAAAGTGTTTCAAATCTGAGCCACTGACCTGTAATGCTATCTAGGAACTTCCAGGTTGGTTTTATAATGATCCACAACAGAAATGGGAGACAAAGGCAAACAGAAATCTCTGATTTTATTCAGCTGTTACTATTTTGCTGTGTTATTTAAGCCTTCTGTGCATAATAAGAAAGAGTAATGAATGTATTCCCAAATCTATGAAGTTTTAATAAAAACTTCTGCATTAAGCCACCTTGCGCCTAACCCTGTTTAGAAACAGCTCAACAATGCACTGCCCCTTATAGGTACCACTGGGAAACTTATGTTGCCAAAACCACAATTGTAACTGACAATATCAGGGATCTCAAATCTCCTCAGGTATTGGGAGAATCTTGAGTGTCATACTGGTTATGAGAGTGTAACCTCTTCACAGAAATGGGCAAGAATGAAAAGGCACTTGATCTAGATCTGAAGTCCTCAGCACTTGGTGTTTGAAATACTGGGGACTGTGATCCATTAATTTCTGGAAAGGTGTGATGGGACTTAACAGGGCACAGTGGAATAGGCTCTTAGCAGTTATCCTTTCACTGAGTACGTATTATAAAGGGGATTCATTCTTATAACTAATCCCAAGTGCAACGTCAACGTAGGGTTGAGATATTTAAAAGTGGGATGAGAAGGAAGTGTTACAAAAAAAAAAAAAATGCTGTCATGGGCTGAACAACATCATTTGCATTTCTGGAGTGTGTTTCAATACAATTTAGAATGAAACTTCAGTCTACTAATATTAAATTATTTGCTTTGCTTTTTGAGCAGCAGAGGGCAAAAGGGCTGTTTTAGATGTTGTTCTCCATAGGCATTCTCTTGGGACTGAAAGGATGTGTATGGACAGAAACACTGAGTGGCAGGATGAACAGATATGGTCTTTGTCCCTAAAGCCCTTATTAATTTAAATATATTCTTTTAAACAAGCATGGTAATAATTTTGGTCCATTTTTTGACTAACTGAACTAAAACTGCACAAAAAGGGCAAAACTGCAAGACTGAAAATGCCTGGGAAAAGCAAATTACAGATCTAGAACAGAAAGGCTTTTACAAATTTCCTACTCTTGGAGAAGGACATATGAGAACATGTATGGGAAATCTACAGTGGAAAAGAAATACAAGGAATCTCATAAAGTCATAAAAATTGAATTATGGACATCAGTTATATAACATGACCCTGGAACTACCTGGCTTTTCTGAGGCTGTACTGTGGTATTTAGTTTTATTTGTATTTTTCTGGGTGAGGAGTGGCAGGCAGTAATCGGTAGTCAGAAGTTGGATATGTGTTTTAACGTGTAGACCCAAGCATGTAGAACCCCTAACTCATAGTTTGCTATCTGATAAAAAATAGTATTTTTTTTCTAAAGCAAACTACTGTCACGTGTGTAACTTCTGTACTGTGATTCATATGCTGGAAGCCCCAACTGATAATGACCTTTTTTTTTTTTTTATCTTGAAATTTGACAGTTTTACTTTGAATGAGTATTTTATAATGTCCATTAAATTGCAACAGTCTCAGGAAGGAGGGATGTTTCTTGATCGACTGTTGGCCCTGAGAAATATTGGATGTGAGTAAATGGAAGAAATAATTGTCAGTAAATGGAGGGAATAATGATTTTTTTTCTAATGAAAAGATAATGACTGTATTTTATTTTTTTTTTTTAGCTTGTGATAGGTTTAGCAATGATTCATCAAGCTAAAATGTGAAAACACCACGAGTTGATCTATTTCTGGGCAACACAAATCAAAGAGATTCTAAAGCCAGATTTTGGGTTGATTTGCATACTCTCCCTACCCCATGAGTCCAGTGAGATCAGAGTTTAAATCGGGTCAGCATTTGGACTAGTTTCTGGATAGTTCATCAGTTAAAGACCAGTCTTGTCAGCTGTTATATGGAAAACCTTCTGCTGAGTTTTACATGCTTATGAAAAAGCTCACAGGGCTTCATGATTTCTTAGAAGAGTCTTAGAGCTGACTGTTGTGAGCCTCTTATAGAAAAGGGTGGACACACCTATTCAAAGTTATCCAAAGCAATGGCTGTATCCTGAACCCCTGCTTGATAGCACCAACAGGGATGGTGATTAATGAGCGGGTTTAGATTGGAGGTCTCACCAGAGTGCTGGGAATTGGAGTCCTCAAAGCAACAGTCAACTTTAGTGAACAATGGAGCAGATGACAGGGTTGTCATCTTAGTGTCGGGAGTGAGTGGTGAGTTTATGAGGTGAGATTTCTCAGATTTTTTTGAGAAATACCAGATTTTTTTCATTAAATACCAGTGTGAATTCTTCATGGAAAACAAAGTCCCATTTTTAATATAAAAACAACTTGACATTTTTCAGTATACTTTTTAATGAGCATTGCTCTGAGCTATGTTATAATGAAATTTGCTTAAAAGTAGAACAGGCTGGTGATACTTGGCAGAACGATGTGGCATATGGTAAAACAGTTGTGATTTATTGGCAAGCGCTCTCTTTTTTGGAAAAGAGTGGCTTTCAGCACAGTGATCTGTATCTTGATATTCAGGTCTTTAAGGGGAAAAAAAAAGACCTGCTGAGAGGTCTACATGGGTTACTTTGAAAGGCCTTTCAATAAGGGTAGGATAGGAAGCTTTCTGTTTTGTTCTTTGTTTTACGTGTGGTATCTGACTTTTGTCAATATCTTTATCCCGTTTTTCACCTTTTTTAGAAACATCACAATTGGAGGTAAGTGAGCATTTTAAACTTGTACAAGATGGGATTTCTAGAGCTGGCAGATCCACTTCATGGTAGCTGTCCATACGTGAATTTATGTGTTTATTCCTTGCACTTTACAATATCCTGCAAAAACTATTGGTAAAGTAATGGTCCCCAGTTGTGAGTATTCTCCAGTTCACATTATGGGTCCCAAGTCTGTTTTCATCTAATACAAGGTGTGGGAGGAACCCAAACCAAGATGAAACATTTCTAAACTTCTCCAGAAAAAAACCACAATTACCTCAGTATTTCTTATGCTATAAATTTACAAGCATATGGGAAATAGGAAATGAAATGCTAAATGCCCTTTTTCAGGTTCTGTTCTTCATGGCTTGCTGTTCTCTGCAAGTGCAGTAATAGGTGACAATTCCTGCCAGTACCCAAAGAAGGATTGTGCTGCTGCCAGTAATTTTTGGTTCCTCAAAGAATTAATCAAACCTAACTCCTTGTGGTGGTAGGGGTTTTTTTAAATACTGGCATTCTTTAGGGACTTTTTTTTTTTTTTGTGAGAATTCAGTGTTTTAATACGATGTGGGCCCTTGAAAAAGGATTATATAAAGCTATCAGATTTTAGGGTTTTTTTCTAAAGAGTACGGCAAAGACGAAACCCCACGGTACGCTCGGAAGAGAGGTCTGCCACTAGAGGTGCATATTCCAGGTCACACAGGGAAGGAGTGGAGATGATTTACAGGAGAAGCTACAATTACTTTCACAGTTTGGTCAGATGTCAACCCACATAACAGGTCTCTGGCTATAACCCAGACTCATGGGCTCATGAGTTATTAGCCTGGTTTTTTTGTTTTTTTTTTAATGAAAGATTCCTGCTCTTGTGATTGCCGAGCATGAAATAATGCTCTGAAGAGTAACTTGGAGGGCAGAGCTTCTGTGAGGCAAATGACCTTTGAATTAGGGGGCATGGCTACAAGCTGGGTCAATTATCCTGGTCTGCAGGCGTGTGTGTGGAGGGGTGGGGTCTGGCAAGAGTCAAGGAGAGAGGTAGAGTCAAGTCTCAATTATCCTCATTTGAACTGGCTGCTTTTTAACTAATTAATGACTCTGGGCTAGGACCTTAGCAACATTATAAACCAAGCTTTCAGTATCAAATATATTCAGTCCCACCCTCCCTTTCTCACAAACCTCAGAGTGACTTGTCCTGAATTTAGTGTGTTTTGACTTGGTAATGCACTGGGAAATCCTAATTGTTTTGTTTGTTTGTTTTTAGGAATTATCTTATATTGCAGCATACCAAATATATAATTACTGAGATTTGCTAAACACCCTTACTGCTGCATCCTCTCAAGCTATCTTTAGAATTTAAATTATTTTCTGGGGCTTTCTAAGGAATTAAAACCATCAATAATTTCTTTCCCCCCCCTAAAAGTATTCAGCCTCTGTTCTGTTGTGTTTATGTGTGTGTATATATGTTTATAGATGTATTGCTGATCTTTGGATTGTGTAGATGTAGTTGAGGGCTGTCTGTGCCAAAAACTCAATTAATGGTTGCCTTATTTGGGGTTTTTGACCAGCATGCAGGAAGTGTCTTAATTTTTCTTTTTCCCCTCAAGTGTGAGCAGTGAGAGGGGTTTCCAATTAGTGAAATTTATAGGTTAGTTATGAATCATCTCCTGAAATCAGCTCCATGAATTGAGTCATTAGTGCTGGATGTTTTCCACTTGGGTCTTATGAATTTCTGCTCAGTGTTTGGCAGGAATAATGTGTTTGATGTCCAGATGCAGTTTTTCAGGGTGGGCACAGTCTAAACCTTGAATGGAAGGGCTCAGTCAGGACGTGACTTTCATTGACATATGCTGAACCCTGGGTTTTAGTGCTCTGCAAGTTGGGAAGGTGATATTTCACTGTCAGATAAAATGGTAACTATTTGTAGAGATTTTTTTTCTACATGTGCAGCAAGTGTTACTGGACTTATTTTGAAAGTGATTACATCATTTTATTTTAGGTTAATCTGGCTGTGGACAGTGAGGAAGGTTTGCTCTGCATGCTGAGCGCTCCATGAGCAAGAGGTGGTTTCTGTCCAAAAGAATTCCTAGTCTGTAGCAGGTGTCCTGCTCCTGTTAATGACACTCCCAGTTAAATGTCAGGTCTGGCAGTGGTAGTGACCATGTTAAATGAAGTAGCTGATAATGTCTTGATAGCATGTGATCATTGACACTTTTGGATTAGTCTGCTTTAATAGGCAAAATAAAGATTCTAAACAGTCAGGGGTTTGTGGTTTTCTTTAGAACAATGATTAGACATTTTTTGCTTTTGTTGTAGGTTTGATAGATGTTAATTCTTTTAACTAGGTATAATTTCCCATTATTTTCTTTTTAAAAGCTCTACTTATACATAAAGCCCCTAGAAAATATTGAAAACATCTTCTCATCTGAGAGACAAACAACTGTATTGGACTTTAGTCATGGCTTTAATACAAGTAGAAAAAACTCCCGGGTTTTCAAATATAAGCATAAAAGCTGCGAAATTATGAAACTAAATTGCACTGTGAATAAGCCATGGGTTTAAGAAAAACTTATTGTGCTCCCTAACTCATAAAAAAAAAACACACGAAATTGTTTATGCCACCTGGTAATCCTCACCTGTAGAACATCACTAAGAATAACTCTGGGTATACCTGACACCATACTGTAAAAAATAAACCAGCCCAAATCCTATATTTAAGTTATTTTTATGCGTATTATTTCTGTCCATAGTGGGATGAAATGAATGATGGATGAGAATAACATTTTTATCTGCTTAAATCCTAGCTTTAATTTATTTGTTGAAGAAGAATCATGCAAGTACTGAAGTATTTTCTTATCAACATGGAAACTTGCAGCTTATCTTGCTGCCTAGAATGTACAAACATAAAAATATATTTTAAAGTCAAGCTCCTTGCTGACATAGACACAAGAGGGATCTTTACCCAAGAGCTGGGATAACAAGAATCCTTTGAACAGTGTGGTGTGAACTGTCAAATGGCCCATTTATAAGAATGGTACCAGATTCAGACTGACAGCAGAGGATTTACTGTCTGCAGTGTATATCTACCACAAAGATGGAGCTCGCCAGACCCCTTGCTGTTCCTATGAAATGCTTAAGCAATGACACAGAGAGCAAGGTAGATGTTCTTGGTGGGTTTCTATTTAGGATCCTCCTCAAGGAAGTGGTTACCTGTGCAAAATGGAACAGTTTTGGCAGAAGTGATGGAGTGCATTCAAGACTAGCACATCCCATAGACTCCAAATTTGAACCACTCTACCTTCTAGCAAAGAGGTGACTTAACCACTGGTACAGGGATGAGTTGCACCCAAACTTTGCAGGGGTATTTAAACTCCTGAGTTCTCAAATTAAAAGTAAGAAAATATTTTCTTCTTTCTCCTCCCTGTCTACCTAGTTTTCTATTTGTTTGCATTTTCTTTGTGTTTTGTAATAAGACCCATAGTGAACTGTTGTAACCACTCCAAATGTAACCAGATACCTCTCTAGGGAGGTAGGAGTGGAGTTTCCCCCTTACCTTTTATGAAAGAGTAACTAGAATGAAGTGAGGAGGAGAGGGAATTCAGTACTGGTTTGGTGGGCCACTTTAAAGTTTTAACTGTGTCCATTCTTTTTAGCTGTACTGCGAAAAATTATCAGTGAAATGATAATGATTACTGTGAAATGTATGTTTCATAACTGTTGTGTTTTATTTAAGTAAAATATTTTAATTTAGAGAACGATAGAATCATACAAGCATTAAAATCATAAAAATATCCTATATTAGAGTTATAGAAATAATTTATTTGGCAAATGCTACTGTTTTAGCCAGCATTTTGATGGCTGCTTTTGAGGCAATATTTGTCACTGCCTCTCTTCTCCCAAAGCAGACTTGCACATAAGGCAGCTGCTACAGGGAGAGCACTGATATCATTGGCAGTGTGTGGAGCAAAATCAGGATGGGAAATCAAGGTCCAGAAGAGAACAGGGGACTGTTCCTTATGGAGAGGAAAAAGCTTGAGCAGCTGTTTGTATTTCAAAGTATGAGCCTATAGAGAAAAGCATCTCAGACTTTCAGAAAAAAATGGCTGAGCTGGAGGGACTGCGTATACATTGCAAATAATTTATGTAAAATATGACTGCTGTTGAGTGGGGAACTTAGTGGCAAATTCAGCATAACACCGGCAGATAAATGAACCTGAGGAAAAATTCTAAATCTTAAAACTAGCTTTTCCTAAGTGATCTTAGACATTACTTAACCATGCAACTGAAATAAATAGAATCCTTGATACAGAAGAAACCTCTGTGCTCCCTCAGCTTTGACCTCTGAAAATGAGGGTATAGTTATACACTGTACAGAATCTGTATTGTATTTACATGTTTTCAATTTATCTGCCATCAACGTCAGAGTATAAGAGTAATATTGGGGCCTGCATGACAAAAGGATTTTCATCACTTCTTTGACCTTGGTCAAATGTTCTTTTGAGTCCATTTTCTCTAATCTCTGTATTGGATGCATGCCCTACCATTATGCATCGTGAACTTCATGATCCTACTGAGTGTCAGTAACTGTAAATGTAAAAGAGTTAAATGGTTAGAAAAGTATGTATTTTGATCTGCAGAAGAACAAAATATTCCAGAGAGCCTGTTTTGAAGAGCCAATAGCTTAAGATCTATGCCTTGCTGTCTAATCTTCCTTTCCTACTGAAAGTACTAAGATGTCACTGAAACTGAGGTACTTCAGTGTAATTGCATCATCATTCTCTGCATGCTTTACCAGGATGCTCTTCCTAGCGTGGAGAGGCTGCCTATTAAGAGCAGTTTTGATCTTTTATAAAAATAGTGCAGCTTACTGTATGTAGGATGAAATGTCAAATATTTTTCTAATGCTATACAAGAATTTTCTTCTTTTTTTTTTTTTTTATCCTCATGGGTTTGACTTTGAGAGTTTAATGTACAATAAAGATGATCGAATACTGCTTCTTGGTATGTAGTATATTGAAGGAGCCTGAACTGAGCTAGCAAAAGGGATGGAACAGAACAGCATCTGTGGGAAGACCACAGTCCTGCTGTGGCTGTTGTAGCTTTTAGAAAGGTGATATTTATAGATGCGACTACTGAGTATCTGTGCAGTCTCTCCTTTTTTGTGAATGGATGAGGTTAGATGGGACCTCTGGGGGTTTATAGTGTTCAGCCCCTTTGTTCAAGCAGGGTCACCTAGAGCTGGTTGCTCAGGTCTGCATCCAGATGGGTTTTTGATTATCTCCAAGGGTGGAGACTTTACAACCTTTCTGGGCAACCTATGGCAGTGCTTAGTCACCCTCACAGTAAATCCTTCTTGATGTTCAGACAGCACCTTCTGTGTTCCAATTTATGTCCATTGCTTCTGGTCCCTGAAAAGAACTGGGCTCCAGGCTCTTTATAAGTTTCCTGCAGGTATTTATATACATTAGTAAGATCCTCCCCAAGCCTTTTCTAGGCTTAAATCACATTTCTCTCAGCCTTTATGAGAGATGTCCAAGTCCTTCAGTTTTTGAATCTCTCAAGTAACTTTGTATCTCTCTTGCACTGAGAGCCTAGACCTGAACACAGAGGTTTTTGTGTTGCTGGCAAATATAGACATAACTATTTAGTATATAAAAGCTGATGCTTGGTGTTTGGGACAAGAAAAGGTGCTGTGACAGGACCTGTGATGACCAGAAAGTCATCACAGTAGAATTTCCTTATTCCCTCTGGTTTAGGAACTTATGGAATAACTAAATTCACCTCTTGGCTTTACGTGCCTGTCCTTGGAAAGTGGGTCCCTCTTGCAAGATGTTGTTTTTGTTTTAAATACATAGGTGCTAGCCTTTGCACAATGAATACCCAATTATCTCTGAGGTGTGAATCTAAACAGCAAATCATACGTACTGCAAGTCTGCATTTGTTCTTGCTTATAAAGCCTGTGTGTTTCAAGCAACTGCAATGGTTTAGTACTGGTTGGGTGTTATCCCTTCCTTTTCCCAAGTAGCACTGTTAAAGAGAATCAATACCCGATTCAAAGGCTGAAATTACATATATAGATTTTAAAAGTTGGCGTGTACATGCATAATTGTAGTAAAATTAAGCTAAATGGTTTCATTTCAGTGTGCTAGGAAACAAAAATAGCTGAAGAGCTGTGAGTCCTCATAGGACCTCTGTACTGCCAGTTGGTATTTGAGCAGTGTTCAGGCTTCAAAGCCGAGCCCCAGTTACTGAAACAGGGAGAGGCGCATTTCAAAAGCTGTGGTATCCATAGTAAAGTTCAGATTCTGTTGTGGCTAAGCAATGCACACGGTGTGTCATCTTCAGTGCTAGTCTTAGGATAGTCTGCCCAAAGATAAATAAACTTGGGGACTCCTCAATGTTTTTTTCCTTGATTTGCGTTGGGGAGAATTACTCTTTCAGGTTCTGTAAAAGAAACTATGGGATTGAGGGAAATAACACTTCTTCTCCCTCACCCTCAGAAAGCTCAATCTTTGATTGGCCGTAAAACTATCTGCAGCTTTTAGACGTAAAACATTAATGAACATGTGCTTTGAGATAGTTTTGTTATAACTGTATTCAGACTTGTAAGTCTGAATTTTATGCTAGCCCTAAACTTTTAATTATTGCTATTCAACAAATCACTGCCTTCCTGGTTTTGCAGTCTGCACAAGGGTGAATAATCACTTCTGAAGAGCTGTAAAGGGTCTTGGTTTTAACTGGTACAAAGCAAATTTTTTTCCTAGTAGCTGGTTATAATACCATATTTTGGATTTAGGATGAGAATGGTGTTGATAACACACTGATGGTTTAGTTCTTGTGAAGCAGTTCTCACCTTCAGTCAAGGACTTCTTGGTTTCTCACACCACAGCACTGGTGAGTGGTTTGGGGGACACAAGAAGCTAGGGAGGGACAGCTGACCTAAATTGGCCAAAGGGGTATTCCATAGCTTGTGATGTCATGCTGAGGCTACAAACTAGGGGGAAAGCTTGCCAGGGGCTGCTGCTGGGGAACAGGCTGGGCATCAGCCTGTGGGTAGTGAGTAATTGCATTGTGCATCATTTCTTTTGTATATTCTAATTATTTTACTGTTATTATAATTTTCACTTTCTTTTTTGGTCCTGTTAAACTGTCTTTATCTGAAACTACAGATTTTACTCTTCCCTTCCCCCCAGTTCATTCCACTGGAGTGAGGCAGAGAGTGAGTGAGGTGTTTCACTGCCTGCCAGGCTATATCATGACACTCTGCTAGGAAGAGCTGCTAGACTTTTGCGTGTCTTCAAGGGAAGACGTTAAAATCCTCTGGCAAATTTTATTGATTAGGGAAGAGAAAGCAAAAGCCTCTTGAGAACTGCAGCATCTGGTCTTTGAATATAGTGAAACAAGGCACTGAAGTAATAGTAAACCTTAAAAAAGCAGCATTAGAGGCCCACAGCAGAAGTAGTAGTGGATTCTAAATTAGATCTGGGCAGCTATAATGACAGGGCAGTATATAAAGTAATTTGAGACCTGTGCTGCTGAGAGAAGAAGCTACTAATCTTTGTCATGACTTTAGTTATAAAATACTGAAACTTTAATGGTTTTCAGAAATCTCTGTATCATCCATAACTGCTAGAATATATAGGAAAGATGATGTATGTGATACTCCCAGAGGTTTTGAGACAGGTTCTTGTTTGGTAGACCTAATCCAAAGTCCACACCTTTCTGTGAATGATAATTTTCTCTAGAAGGAGATCTTAACTGTGGGGTTCTCCCCAAAACATGGGGTGACTGTGCTACAGAAGCGTTATATCCAAGACGGATGATACACAGAACGTAAGAAGCCTGCCTACACTCTGTGCCAAGGAATATTGCTGTAGCAACACTGTATTTGTTACAAAATTATTTGGATGATTTGAATGCACTGATGATTTACTCGGGGTCTTTAAAATTGATTTTTTGGAGTGTAGCTTGGTGCAAATTTAAATATCTCTCTTTGTTTTGAATATTAGTATTTGCTCCTTTGTCTCTGCTTATGGACTAAGGTTTTTTTTTTTTTTTTTCCTTTGAAATATTTTAAATACCTGGTACTCGTAATCATAGAGGGCAATTGTTCATAGCTCGTTTATTTTATATATGCTGTCATGGGTGACTTAGCTTTCGTTCATGGAGTGTGTTGACCCTTATAATTGAGGTAGCTGGAGGATGTACAGTGGGAGTTTTGCTGTGTTTCTCAAGAGAGCAACAATAGTTTTGATTAAAACCAACAAACTTGAATACCATATCTTTAAATTCATGCAGAATGAATTTATAATGGAATTTCCTTTAAATGTAATGAGGCTTGCAAGTAGTCAATGAGCACAAATATTTTTGTTCTTCATGAAAAAAGCCTTAAAGTTGACTTACAAGTTATCTTTGCAATGTTGGGTGAAAGTAGGTCCTGAGGAGGGCCACACAAATGGCCAGAGGACTGAAATTCTGCTCCTGAGAAGAAAGTTGGAATTGTTCAGCCTGGGGAAGAGAAGGCTCTGGGGAGACCTTATTGTGGCCTCCCGATGTATATAAAGGTGACTAATGAGAAAGATTGAGACTTTATCACCAAGGTTTATTGAGATAGGACAAGGTGTAATGGTTTTAAACTGAAACAAGGTAGATTTAGTTTGGTCATGAGGAAGAAGTTTGGGTGTGGTGAAATATTGGCCCAGGTTGTCCAGACACATTGTGGATGCCCCATTATTTGAGGTGTGCAAGATCAGGCTGGATAGGGCTTTGAGCAACTTGATCCAGTGAAAGAGATGTCCTCCCCTGTGGCAGGGAGGTTGGACTATATCTTTCAAGATCCCTTCCAACCTAAACCGTTTCATGATATCTAGAAAGGATTTCGGCAGCAAGAGTGATATTGTCTTGTTGCCCACTACTGTTGCAGTTTGTCTTCCCTCCCCTTCCTACTTCCTCACAGCCCTGATAGACATCCTTCCTGTGCTGACATTATTCCTGTATTTCCCAAGTTGCCAGTGAGTACTGTGCTTAGTATTTGACACTTGGTTTGCTTTTACATGTAAAACCACCTTTTCAATAAGACTTGGTAGTTGCTGCCTTTATGCAGCCTCATTAAAATTGAAAGTTGCTTTTAAATACTTATGTTTTGTTCTTGTGTTAAAATTACATATTTGTGATGACTTCATGGAAATTTACCTAAGTATTAAGCTATAAAATTATCCTCTAAGAAAACAGACATCAGAATAACTTTTTATGTAAATGAGGGATCACAGATTATTTGTTTTTCAAGTTGGAAAGTGCTTAAACACACAGGTAAGGGCAAAACCAAATAGTTTTAGGAAAAGCAGAATTGAAATGATCAGTACTGTGATGGACAGGGATCTGTGTTGCTCATAATATCTCTGAAATGCCATTATTTTTTGAAACTGTAGGGCTTTTGATTTAAGGGGTTTTTTAGAGGCAAAGTTTTTTTTAACAGCTTTTTAATCTCTAAGACTGAGCATGTCTCCCTCCTTTCTTCCCTTCTTGGCACTTGCGGAGTGCTTCTTTGTTTGAAGTTTTTGCAAGAAAAGCATGAGGTTGCTTTGTAAGTAGGTGGAGAAAGGGGAAGAATTTTCTTCAGTGTGCTAGGTTTGTACTCTTATCTGCAAAAATTTGCAGTTGGTTTGGAAACCAGCAACTGGGCACAAATGCACAAAATTACAAAACTGATCTGCCTTACACAGCAGATCAGTTTGTGCTGCTGGAAGATTTACTTCTCTCGGGTCAGTCCTAAGTTTTCCTGTTGATTCGAGTAGCTTTGCATCCTTTTATGGTTCCTTACTGCATGACAAACCTCTTTGCTGTCTCTTGGCATGCTTGCATGTCAGACCAGAGTGTAGTAGGGGGATGCTCTAACCAGTTATAATTGAGCCACCTCAGGTATCCAAAGCTTCCAGCCATGACAGAATGGATCTCTGCATGATTAATTTACTCCTACCCTCACAAGCTTTGTGAGGCTGCAGTCAGGCTCGTCAGAGAGATGATTCATTTCTTCCTTCTGTAGAATCTGGGGCTTACAATGCGTCTCTGCTATAGTAAGAAGGGTCGTGGTAATAAAAGCAAGAAGGATGCAAAATAGAAAGCCTAAGTTTGAGGAACTGACCTACTCTGGAGGTGTAATGACGCATCTGTCTGAAACTTCATGGTAAGAGAGTAAAGGAGCTGTGTGGTGCCTAATTGGACAACTCTGGTTTACCCTGTCTGCCGTGAGACACAAAGTGGGGCTTGTGGTGCAGAATACCAAGCTCTTGGTCACTTACTCTTCAGGAAGAATGTTTTTGTTGTGAAACTTAAGGGTCCCATCTCAAATATCTGAATATTATTTAGAAGGGTTCTAACTTGACAAACAGCTCTCTAGACAGGGAAGAGTAAATGTGGTTTCTCTTCCATCTTTAGAGATGAATAATAATCAATTTTCAAATTTAATTATGAGATTGCAGTTCAGCATTACTTGTAAGGAATTATAGAGGGACAAAAATTCAGTGTATTTAATGCTCCACAAAAATCTTTCAAAGTCATGAATTCTGGATAGTCCATAAAACCCTTGAGCCAAAATTGAGACTTTTAATTTAGGCACTGTGTAAGTATTTATAGTTTGGTATATGAGGTTCTTTATTCTGTATGTCTGAAGAAAATTATTGGTTTGTGTACTCACTATTTAATTCACTAATCAGTGGAGGTTTGAGAATACATTCACTGAGCAAACTGAAAAAAGTAGTAAATTCTAGTTTTCTTAGATATTTGACTCTTGGTAGCTAAAATCTGAAATATTTCTGTTAATTATTTTTAGAGTAAAAGATGAAACCATTTGTCTCATGGTTGATTTTTTTTTTTTAAACTGAAAGCATTAGATTTTTCTCTCTCTCTCTCTTTTTTTTTTTTTTTTTTTTTTTTTTTTTTTTTTTTTTTTTTTTAAACTGAAANNNNTTTTTTTTGTTTTGTTTTGTTTGGTTTTGTTTAAAACTGAAAAATCGCTTGAAAAGCTGTGCCCTCTGCAATTGTGATTTAACAATTAGTGCTGTGTGGCTGGGCGTCTGCTTCTTAAATCAGTCCCACTAACTGCATTGGGAGGGCTATCTCCTACAGCTCTCAAAGAGGCTGGATGCCAGAATATGGTGTTGATGTAACATTTAAGGATGTTTCTCTGTATTCCTTTACTTTCTATATATAAAAGGCTATTTCTGTGGAGCAGTTCCTGTCATTGCAGGCAAAATACAAGTTAAGTCATGCAGTCTGCAGAGACTTGTTTCTTTCTGATGTTTTTTTGTTGATGGGGAAAAGTATGTATTCATAGAAAGCTGCCCAGTTGCTTGTTTCCCAAATTCAGAAATTTACCAACTGCGAGCAGGATAAAAACACGTCTACATCGCATCTTCCCAGAAAAAAATATCCTCACTCCTAAAAAGTATTATTGCATTAAAGCACTTCAGAATAACTTAGACAAATTGTGCTAAACTACCAATATTCACACAATTAAAATGTGCCTAAAGGTTTTATTATTGAATTTGCTTGGCAACAGGTTCTGTATTACTTTTTTTTTTT
>VZTI01003051.1:531468-557231 GCA_013397865.1 Struthidea cinerea | reverse complement strand
TTTTTTTTTTTTACCTTTTTAGGTTATGTGAAAGTTATGTCCAGAGTTTTGGGAATACTAGTGTTTGGCCTTAAAATAAGATTAGCAGCCAGAAAGAGTATGAAGACGTTTTCTTGGTTGGTACCCAACCTTGGCTGGTATGTTTATCGTGTAGCTACTGGAAGTTTTCTTTCATTAAAGACTGGCTGTCGTCTCCCGTGTTTTTAAATGACATGTTGGCTAACAACAGAAAATGGTGTGGTTGATGGATTCTTATGCTCCCTCACACTTTTATTCTTGGCAGTAAATTACCAGAAAAGGGCCTTTGACTTAATTCCCAGTGTACAGCTGCCGTGAGATTGGAATGTATTGATGAGTTATTTTTAATGAGTTGGCAATGACTTTGAAGCCAAAATGTTGTATTGACAAAATAGAACAATATTTTTAAAGCAATGAAATTCCTTTTATGTTTTTCCATTATCAGGAGGTATTTATTTCAAGAAAACCACAATGAAGGTTTTCTGTGATTAAAGCATTAATGTGAAGGAAAAGGGAAAGGCAAGACTGAAGCAGGGGAAACCCAGAGCAGTTGTCTTGTGCTCTGTGTTCTCTATAAAGTCTGTCTGAATAATCCAGAGTATTGCAAGTTAATATCTCTTAGTGAGTGCTTTCATGAGACTTGGACTGTGAGGTTTTAGTATTTCTGGCTCCATACTTCCTTCTTTCTGTTTCACTTGATGCTTCCAAATTGTAAACATTAGAACTTACAGGAGAAATGTTGGGAGGAGGATCTCAGGTTCGTTGGTTGAGGTTTTCAGGAAGATGTTATTTCTTTCTCCTCAAACAATGCAGAGTCCAGTTGACATTTCATATCCCTTTGATTGTAACTTCATGAAAACTCAAACTGATGACAGCAATAATTAGCCACTGATGGTAGCCACAGTGATTTATTATTTTTTGTAGCAGCTGCCTTGTAGCTGTCTGTTCTGTCAGTCAAATGCAATCAGGGTAAAAATAAATTTAGGATAATAATCAGATTTAAGGTTTATTCATGGCAACATCATTTTGGGAAGCTTCCTTGTCCTCTCTGTCAGCACTCTCTGTTCCAGTGGTGTGTAACAGAGGATGTACCAGAACATCAGTGATGTACAGAAAGCATGGAGGGGAGGAGGTGGCAACCCAAAATTCATGTTAAGTACTTGGTAACAAAGAGAAAAAGCTTATTTTTCTAAGTCCGATTCCCACAAGTGCCTTATTTCCTGTGTTTTCTGTTCTTTATAAACATGTCCTATCCTGTTCTGCTGAAGATGTCTGCACATAGGCAAAAGCAGTTAACTCAGTGGTGAAGGATATTTTAAACACAGAAAGAAAGCATCACTTTTTCCTTCTCATCCCCATGTGGTGAAAAGATGTGGGCTTGACAAAAATGTTGCTAAGACAGTTACTTAAGGCTAAGCGGATGATAATCCTCTGCATAAGACCTTGAGTTGGTTACAGCAGTAGTGCTGATTGTAGAACCCCCTGACTGGTTGACTTGCAAGGAGCTAGACTAAATAATGCATATTATTCAGTGGCCATATGAAAGGCTATATTGTAAAGATGAATTTCTTACATTTTAGAAGGATTTTGTTGAGAGCTGCACTCTGAGGAATCAGCTCAGTCTCTCTGAATGAAACCAGAAATCAGGCAGTTCAGAGTGAGCTCTTCTTAAGGACAAGTAGGAGAGATGGCATGGACTGTGGGGGCAAAGGAGCTTATGCAAAACTCACTTTCAACAAATGTAAGAAGGTAATAACTTGGTTCAGCAGGAGAAGATTTAGGCATGGATTTTGAAAGAAGAAAGTTGCACAGTGCATCTAATGGGTAGATTTTATGGCCACGAGCTTCTGTGGCAGGTCTCTCCCAGCTCAGAAGATAACTGCAACACAGTGGGTGCTGTGAGGTTATACAGGTAATTCAAAATTACTTGGAAAATGGTGGTTTCCAGCATCTGGTGTAACGTAACCAGATGTTTTGTGTTGTCAAAATTCAAAACTGGTTTCTGTCCTCCTGTGGGAGGAGGCAACAGTTTCCTTTCAAGCGTGAGGAGTTCAAGCAGATAAAACCTATTCATTTATAGGGAAGGTAAAGAGAAGTAGGAATGTACTGTAAGGATAATAAAATAGATGCAGACGTGGCTGATTGCCCTTGAGCTGACTGCTAATGAGGCATACTGGCACAGGCACCTCAGGTAAAAGCTGAGCATTCTGAATTGTCACTGAAATACCTGGAATGAGTTCTGAAGGCTTATATCACCTGGAAATCAGTCTCACCCCATTTTCTTTCAGAAGAGGCTTTTTGATGTCATTACAGAAGTAAATTATTTTACAGCCTTGCAGTAAATGTGTTTTGATTTAATATATATTCACTTTTTTTTTCATTCTTAAGCACATAAGACTGTTACAAATGAAGTTTAAGTAACCTCTTTTTAGTGGGCATCTTATTTTTTATTATCAAATATGCAAAGGCATACAGAGGTTCAGAAAGGTGAATATTAATGAAAGCTTTTTAAGAACATTAAATATGTAGTAATTTTTCTCAGATACTCATTGCCAGGGAAGAATGGCTGATATCCAATTTCCTAATACCTATAGTACTAGCTGCAGATAGTTGTAGAGTAATTACAAGCACAACTTAAGAGCTTTGAGAGACAAGCCCATAAATAGACTCCTCTTTTCTTTACTCTCCTGGGAAAATTGGCTCTTAACTGTGTTGTAAAGAATACATGGAATGCTGGCAAGTTGTGCTAAAAAAATTGTGCTTGTATCAGTGTTCCTCTGAGTTTCCTTAGTTTTGGTTCTGGTTTTGCGACTATGCAATTCCATTGATTGCAGAGTAGTCATTCCTAATTTTTTTACTTCTGTAAGTCATGCCCTAAAGAAATCTTTCATGGGACAAGGAGGATTTGGCAGAAAACATTTGTTAGAATGCTGCAGAATGGATGCAGTCAAATCCAGAGGTAATATTATGGAAGATAAAGCTTTTTTTTATGTATGCAATAGCTATCATTTGCATTGACAGCATGTTGGGGAATAGATTCTTTTAGTTCATGTTACTCTAGGGAACCATTTTCCCTCTCCTGCTCAGTGTATTTAGAACACTGAAAATAATAAAAACTGCCTGCACCTGACCTGACTCAGGCTGTAAATTACTGGTTGCTTTGAAAGCTATTCCCACATCCAATGCATTGTTGTCTTAACAGCTACCAAGGCTACAAGTGAAGGAAAGCACTCCTTTTTTCCCTTATTTATTTTTTTAACATACATTAGAAATGCATCAAAACATTGGTGAGGTGACGATTCCCAGTGTGTCTGTGGGTGGGGGAATTGGGAAATGGGGTCAGATGCATTTCATGTCCTGCTTTTTCTCGAAAGACATTGTTCCCTTAGTTTCTACTGCTGATGACTTTACTCTTAGCCAGTGAATCCAGTTTCCCAGTGTTTTACTTTTCACCTTAAACACAGATTTAATTTTTCAGACCTATCCTGTGGCTCCTGAACTGAGTTTAAGGGTTTTTTAATTCATATTTTATTAAACAAGATGAGAAATAAAGTTGACAATAGGTATAACTGGAGAGTTATTAATCCTTGCAAAACAGTAAAAGCTCCACACTTTTGCAGCCATTTTTCACTCACTTATTATAGCTGACTTCAGAATAGCATGGCCACTTGTAAACCTACCTGCAGGGGTAGCAAAACATGTACAAAGGTCTTCTGAGTGCAGATACTAATGAATGAAAATAAATTTCTAATACCAGATTTTTTTGAACTCTGGTTGCTATTTCCCTTCAAAAATCTACTCCCAGTTAGAAAACTTGCTGATTTTTCTGCCTATATTCTGCAAGGTCCAGTAGAATTAAGAACAATTTATTTCAATATGTCTAATCCATTGCAGATAAATTAGATAACCTTGATTAAAAATCAGTATAGAATGAGGGTGAAATATTCTGTTCTTTCAAAGATGGGTCTTGCAGTGTTTCAGAGATTTTTTTTTTTGAGTGTGCAATAAGGGTAATGTAGCTATTGCTGTGAACTACTCTTTAAACCACTTTTGTAGCGGTTCAATCAATTAGAAAAAAGAAATGTGTATATATATATATGAATAAAATAGAATAGAGAAACTGATGCCTTGAAGTGGCCACCTAAAACAGAGACTAGACAAGAATAGGAGAATAAAAGCAGGTATTTATTTGAAGGGCCTTCAAAGGTACACCCTGGGCAGTCAAAAGGCTCCACCCAAGATGGACCCTGGGCCACGGGCTCTTCATGCTTTTGTAAGTTTGGTCCATTTGAATATCAGGGTTAATTCTCCTATTATAACTTCAGTTAATGATGTAATTACCCCAAGTTTTCCCCTCCTCTCAAGGCTTTAGTTTTACACGTTTTGGGGCCTGGGAACAATCTAGGTGTCCTTGGAGAGCAAACCTAGAGAGGCTTTGTTATGTCAAACCAGCATGAGAGAGCACCAGCTAACAGGCCACACGAAACTTCAGAGTTACACACTGGGCAGTTCGGGGTTTGAAAAATATAAAAGTTACAACCTAAGGCATCAAAAGCACAGAGGGTCAAAATGAAGGGTGTTCATTTTTCCAGTAACCAACATAACTTGGTATCTGGCCTTGCCATCACGGGCCTTGCAACTACCAGAAATACAGAGGAGTTTGTGTAGTGCTTAGAGAACTTCTTGGAAAAAAAAAAAGTCTGTATTTATAAAATTAATTAACTAATGAACACCAGTCAAGATGGTTTTGAAATTGTGGGATGTCAAGATGATATGGTTGGGGGAAGCACTGTTCTGAAAGTATTTAATTATTGATATTTGTATTTATTTGAATATTAGTGTTTCCTTCATTCACTTTGACTACTGCCAGAAGTGTGGTGCTGGGTTTGGGTGCACTTATGCTCTTGCCCTCTGAACTGATACCGGTGTGCTGGGCCTGTATCTGGGCTGAGAATGAGTACCTGAATTAGTGCCACAAATGTCTTCTGCTCTTTTTGATGGGAATCTGAGATGATGTGGATTTTTTTCCTGACACTGTTCGCTGTAAGTCGTACAGTTTATATTCTTCAAACAGAAGGACTACTTTTCTCTTCTTACATGGACAGACTGACAGTGAGAGAATCTCAGCAGCTCATCTTATATCTTCTGTAATACCATCCTGTTATGGGACCCTACTGATAACTTGTGCGTTGATGTGCATTTGATCTTTTTGTTGCTTTTTTCTTCTCTTGTTCTGCACTTTTGAATGATGTAATTATTTTGGTGCATCAGCAGGGTGCCTCCATTGGGAAAGTGAGAAATAAAGAAGGGAGAAGAAAATATTCTCAACAGACTTCTGAGACGGAGAGGGTGAATGGTTGGCTGGATGTTGCAGCTGGTCATTGTCAAAAAGTCTTTGCTGGAGTTAATGAAAAGGAAAACAGCAAAGAGAAACAGTGTAGACTGATAATTCTCAATGTCTTTTGAATTTCTGTGTTTTAGATTTCAGAAAAAAATCTTCTGATGCACAATAAAATAGGCTCTGGACCAAAGTCTTTTTTTTTTTCTTACAGAGAAGTAGTAAAGGGCATTTTAAAAACAGGCAGCAAAAGGGTTTGTGCGGCTCTTCAATAGTATGAATATAGAAGCAAGAAGATAAATATTTCTGTGAAAATGACACTTCTGATGTTTCGAATGTTTTGATAATTTTGTATAGGAAGAATTGCTATTCATTTTGTGCAGCTCTTATTCCTGTAATATGAGCATGTGTCTTATTTGATCTCTATTTTTATGTATTCACTGCAAAAATCTACATTGGAATTTTCTCAGATCCACAATTTAAGAACAAACCAGAGAAGAGCTACTTATTTCTTGTAGTATTTACATACTTCACCTATGTAAATAACCTGTACAGCATTTTTCTCTGCCAGTTCCAGTGGTTATGACTTAGGAACCGGAATGATGATGCCTCACTAGAAACATAAAACAATTAGGGTTTATTCCAAAGATGTCTGCAGAAGCAGATCAGAGCTGTACCTTCAGATATGGCCTATGGCATAATTTTGATAAAAAATATCTTAGTTTTCAGGTAGAAATGTTTGGATAGCTTTAAATAAAGCTGTGCTGCTTGCTCAGGAAGCAATGATGATTTTTTGAATAAAAGCATTAAGGAACATATTTGGCCCAACCAAAAGTGGTGATTTGGAAAATGATGACAGAATAAAGGAAGAAAACACCAACAGTTTTCTTTCTTTAAAGTTCTCTTCTATACAGTGGGAAAACTTCCATAACCAAAGATACCTAAACCATGTCAGTGTTTATGAGAGTGGGGGGATAACAAGAGAATAAATCTCTAGTTGCTATATGTCAGAAATGAACTTGAAATGTAGGTAAAGATAACTAGAGAGTGAGAAGACTTCCTTCTTCGAGGAAGTTTTTCCATTTGGGCAGTTTCAGCCCTACTTTTCAGTTCAAGACATTGCTTGAGTTGCGTGGAGTTGCTTGGAGAGATGAATTCAACATTGCAGACAGTCACCATCTGGATACAGTTGTTTTCATTCCCTTTTACTTCCTCTAGGTCAAATGAATCAGGTTTAGGGAGTAACTTCTTGGCAAGGTAGCAAAATATGAATAATTGGGCCTATTCCTACCCAGATGCAGCAAGGATGCCACAGCATTCCAGGACTGGACTAGCTTGATTCGATTCAAACTGTATTTCTCAGAATAATGATTAAAAATCCTGTCAAACAGTACTTTTAATGTATTAATCAAAATAAGGCTGTGAGGCCGAGATAACTCCCCCATTTCCTACTGGAATTAAAACAGGTGAGACAGAATGTTCTAAAGAAGGCTGGTGGTGCCTGGTATTGTGCAGCTTTTCCAGCCCAGTGCTACAGCGGCAGTTTTTTCTGAATTTAACTACCTGCAGTTCAAACAACCTTCAGCTGATTTTTTGGAGAAGTCTTCTTGTAAACGGGAGCAGCCTCCTGATGGATCTCTGATACCCATGTGAAAAAGAGTGATTGTCCCAAGAACATTCACAGTTTAACAGTGGCATTTAGTCTTGCTAGAATTTAGTAAATTTAGAGTTGAACTAAATGGATTATAAGGTATAAACACCCCCACACACACCTCTAACTAAACAAACAATAGCAAAGATGAGAACACCTTTCAGCCCATGATTTTCAAAGAAATAACATTGCTTACCCAGACACTGAATTAAAAATGGTTTGCAGCTTCCTCTAATATACTACCCAAAGCCCACGTGACTTCTTAAGTGTTGACTAAATTCACTATCAAAACACCAGGCCTTCTTGGTAGAAAATAAGAAGTATCTTATTTAACAGCATAAGCATATGGGACAGGGAGTCAATAAAGAACATTTTATGCTACAGAAAATGTGGGCACATATTACACACGTGCTGTGAAGATGCAAAATGTCTCCTTCTGGAAATACAGAAGGAAAATTAAACCTAATATATGTAAAATCAAGGCTAGAGTTCATTTCACAGCGAGGCCAATAGACAAGTACTAGAGAAGACAAATGCTTGTTGGCGTACAGCAGCTAAATTTCAGACAGTGTTTGGAAATCAGAACATGAAAGCATTATATCCAGTCTAATGCAGAAATTGAAGGCTTTGATACTTGGGACTCAAGGCGTTTCTTATTGTTTGTTTTCTGGAAAGCCTTGGCTTATTGGAGATGTGTTTTCCATCTTTGCTTTCTGGTGGTGTCCTCTGCTTAGACCATATTTGGGTTTTTGTCTCGGGTTGGCCTGAAATATTCTGAAGTACTTATGCAAATGTTCAAAAATACTACTAAATTTGTTATATTGCAGTGGCCATAGTCTTTTAAAAAGTCGGCATTTAGAGGTTGGCATGCGCTTCTTACAAATACATATATCTTGTGTCTATTTATAACGCTAATTTTGTGCATATTTAGTAACTGCTAAAGGTTTCTGTTTCATATGTGTCCGTGCATAGGGGCGACCATCGCTGTACATTTATGCACCTTGGTACATAATGCTGCACTAAGGGGATGCTGTTCTAGTTTTAAAATTACAGTTTCATTGCCGTCAATGTTCATTCACTGGCAACAATTATTGAGCATATCGAATAAACTATATTCCTTTATTTGAATAAAATCTGTTTGAAACAACATAAAACTGATTTTCATACTAAAAACCCTGACTAAATACACTGTTATCTGCAGAGAAATCATGAAATAGAATAATTCCTAAAAAATGGCCATAAGGGCATGAAAACAAAAGGAGTTGTTTTCTGAGAATGATCTTTCGGTCTTTCTAAGTTTCAATAAACAATCTATCTCAGAGTTAACTTTTCTGGGTATTTCAGTGCTCTTTTTCATGAAACATTTCATTATGTATTGTATAGTCAAGGAGGCATATCCTTCTGGTAAACATACAGAATTATGATGTTTGTAAAGCCTATATATTATCTTAAAATTATATCAGAAACAGACATAATGTGCTTGTGGGACCTTGTGCATGCAAATTTTGGCACTGTGGGTATAACTATACATGCAGATGAGTGTATATATATTGCTGAAATGCAGCTGGGAAGAAATGAACATTCCTTCCTGAAAGCTTGGGCTTCAGACAGATGAGTTGGGCACTAAAGCTTCCATGGGAAGGATGGAGTTTCTATTTCATTACCATTTTGAACTTTTTTTGGTTTTTTTAAGACTGTTATTTTGCCTTATTTTCCTTGTTTTTGCTTCTAAACTACTCCTGTGTCTGATTTTGGTAGCATGAAGAATTGTTAGTAAAAATGAAGAATATATGAATAGGGTATCTACAACCTTATTTAGCAGAGAGGGTAAGGCCTTCTGTGTCAGAAAGCCCCATTCTTAAATTCTTCATGTGTTACACATTCTGAAATGAGACAAGTCCTTATCATAATCGGGTGGAATTGTGAATGTGTTTCAGGAATTTGGATAATTATCTCTTTCAGAGTTTCACAATGAAAATTTTAAAAAGGAAAAAATTAAAAGTCTCTTTGGTGAAATTGAAGCTCTATTTGCTGGGCTGGTAGACCTGAATCTGCCCCTGAGTGTGTCTCACTAAGTTGGTCTTATCAGAGAAGTCAATTTTCCTCCCCACCAGTGTTCCAACAATCTTCCTATGCATCTGCTTCCAGTGAGTATTTTTGACAGATGGGGAGAGAAATGGCATTTTCTCCTGCATAATGTGATGTGCAATATAGCGCACAGACCTTTAAATTGTCTGTAAAGATTTATCTCTGATCACTGCAGTAAAATATCACCTTATTTACAATTAAATGAAAAACTCTATTTGTCAGACTCTCACAGACAAGTATTTTAAATGTCAAAAATCAGCTGTTTGCTTCAGATTCAACAGTTATTTGATTTAGTATCTCAGTTGTTTGCAGGGGGCACAGGGGACACAGATGATAACATGAAAAAATGAAGCACTGTTCAAGCCCTGGAAGAGGTACTAAGAACTTCCCCGAAAGAAGTTCCCCCAGAAGAATGAATGGCACTTAGAGGCACACTTTTAAATTAGAATAAAATCTAAAACATATTTAAAAATTCCAAAACAAAACAATAAAAACAGCCCTTCAAAGCCAATGTTTTATGACCCTTTGGAAATCATTCTTTTGTTCTCTGTTAAGTTACATATTGTAACAGAGGTAATTAGCAGGACCTTATGTATTCTAGCATGCAATGTCATATAATAATCTTAGTGGTCATGAATTGAGTAAATAAGTGAGAAATCCAGTTGAAATAGTGATTTTCTGAGCTATTGGGTGGCAAACTGAATCGTGCTCTTTGTTCCCCAACACAAACATAAGACTCACTGTTGTTGTTGCAAGTGTGCATTTTTTTATATTTTTACTGATTAGAAAATGAGGAAAAATAATTTTGCAATTAAAGTTGCGTGAACTCGTGACAGGATTGATTAAAAGTACAAGCAGAATAAAGAAGATTTTTGAAATTAGCCAATCAGATGCAACCTAAGAATATATTTTCATAACATTTCTACATTGAGATTAGGTTTTCCCACCTGTGGATTATGTAGCTTTTATAATGATACTCTGTTTAGCTTGAAACATACAGTACAGTAGCTCTGCAATCTGCTTTTATTCATTAATGCTTTGCTACCTGCTAAGGATTCCAGCAAGGACTTGGTAGTAGACTTGGGTATGTGAAAGTAAATAACATAATTAGCTTTAAAAGAGCATAATAAGAACATTATGGATTATGAATTATTGAGGTGATAGCAGTAAACAGATAAAAATTATATATGTGGAAAAATTGTCTGCTGTTAAAGGAGCTTGCACACGGTTTTGCTTAGTTCACACTGCTGTACACCTGTCTCTTCTACTTGGGAGTAGTCAGCAAAGTCCATCCTGAGGGCAGGTGCACCAATGCAAAGAACTCCAGTGTGTTGTCTCAGTAAAACTGTGTGACTACATATCTAGATAGATATCTAGATAGATATCTATGTGCGTATATATATGTGTGCGTGTATATATATATATATACACCTTGTTGTAACAACTTGTTAAATGAAGGTGCAGGGTTTATTGACTATCTCTGAGCTTGCAGAATATGTAGCAACAAAAATGAGGAAAAGGGCATCTGGGAGAAAGCCGTGACATTATTTCCCACTTGGCCACTCTTTTCCTGGCCATTCCTACTTGTTTGACTAGGAAATGCTTTGTCGAGCCTCTGCAGAGATGTGGGATTCAAGTGGTCTGCATATCAAGGTGGTTTGCAAGTGCAACAGAACCCCTGTTTTGATTATTGTGTCAAAAAAAGTGATTGCCAGAATGCTAGGAGATTTGTAACTGGGGAGTCAAGCCTGTATGCCAAGCCTTCTTGAAAAGCAGATTTGGGCATTGTTCGCTGTTGTGTAAATAAACTCTACGCTAAAATTGTTCCGGCCTTGAAATTGATGAAGTTGAGCAGGTTTGATTTTTGGGGTATGTAAGGGACATATTTAGCTACTTGGAATGATAACACTGAAAAGTCTGGGGGGTGTTTTTGTGGTTGTTTATTCTTAAAAAAATAAACAACACACAAACCCCCTACAATACAGGCACAGCAAAAACCCCATCTAATTTATAGCAGCTAACAAAAGTGATCTGTAACTTAAACCTAACCACCCCACTAGTAGCTGAAGGATAAGCTTAAGCTAGTCTTGAGCTTGCTGGTCATGCTCCAGTGCCATGTGGCTGTTTGCAGGAGTACTTAGGCATTAAGGGCTCAGCTGGACCTGAGCCAGAATGTGCTTAGCCCGTTGTAGGATGGGATTCTAAATTAGTACTGTATGACAAGCGTTTGTGGGGACAATTGAGAGTTCACTTAGCCGTGTGTGTCTCTCTCAGGGAGGATGCTTGGGACCTGAGGAGTAGAGAATGAAAATGAGAAAAGACAAAGTGTAGGTTAAGTTATTCACCCAGACGTTGCCACTGCTGTGGTTTACCAGTTCTCCCATGAAATGTTCATGGAGGCATAATGGATCTGATGCCAAGCATGATATGATTTTTATTGCAGGCCTGATGAAATCCTTTCATGTCTTATTACATAACCTGAAGTCTACCATTTGTGTGGCTATGCAGAGATATTCAAGATAACGTGAATGAGGATATGAACTCTTGTAGAAAATCAGAATATTACCAGCCAATGTGTGTGCCTAGCTGAGAGGTTGATGTTGTGTCAAGTAAAGCTCTGAGCTAGAGTTTCCATGGATTTGCAATTATGGCTTGTTTTACAGTAAATGTTTTACTATTTAGAAGTTATAGGAAAATTGTCTGCAGTAATCCAGGTATCTAATTTACTAATATCAAGAGTTAATGAAAATAATGAAACAAAATAAATCCTAAAGACTAGAATCTAAAACTTTAGCTAGGAAGCATTTTAATATGTCTGACTGAGAGGCTGAGGTCACAATCTGCAACAACTAATAATGACAAATCCATTTTTTCCCCTAATAATGGCAATGTATTTTTTTCTACTTTATTTTATATGCACAGTAAGCTGTAGATAGCTTTGCAAAAACGATAAGCAAACCAAGCGTACAAAGCACATGAAATATTTTATTTCCTCAGAAAGATAAAAGTGCAGCATCATGCCAGGACATGGATTCAGTTGTAAAACTGAATTTTAAAAAGTGCTATTCTGTCTTAGAAACAAAACGATCATAACTCTGTCCAGCTTGTATAAACAACCACTAAATCCTACTTAATTTTTGAAACTTAACAACTGATTTTTTGCACAGGTAAAGTGAGGATAATAACAATGTCATGTTGCTTCTGGAAAGGCTTTTATCTAGTATTTTTTTCTTTTGCTGTTTGAAAGGCAGGCCATCTGCCACGAAGTGTTCTGCATTTGTCTTTAGCATGCCACCTGCAACTTTAAGTGAGACTTTTAAGTGAGATTCCGTCTGTCCCATCTTCTCGCATACTGGATTTCTTGAAAAGGAAATAGGTGTTTTTTGGTTTTTTTTTTATGATGCTGACTGACTTTTGCAGAAGAATCTTTAGTTACTCAAAACAGTTGCAGTTCCATATTGGCAGGTTATATTCAACGTGGTTTATGAGCTTTTTTTATCAGAGAAGGTATCTTGATCAGATGCTATGCTGGAGATACAGTGATGAAAAGAGATATTAAATAAGCGTCTTAAAATTATATAATCCCCTCTAGTGCTGGATTTAACATTCATGACTGTGAATTAGCTGAAGATATATAGATTGAAGGTACATTTTTGTAGGCAGGGAGATTAATTTTTAATTGAAGAAGTGTATCCTTATTTTGGTGCTCGAAACGCAACTATTACTCCCATTTCTAAACCCCATGTTCTGGTCTGGTCATTTTAGATATGAGAAATAAATGTGTGTACCACACTGTGTCATGTCCCCATTGCTGACTTGACCTTCACTCAGCCTATATTCCCCAAAGGTACTTTTTTAGTGTGCTGTCAGTGAGCAGTGGATATAGGTTTAAGGTAACTTCTGACTAAAGGGAGTAAACTGCTCTTACAAATCCACTGCCTTTTTTTTCAGTGGTATGGTTCTGAGGGGGAGCTGAGTGTGATAATTAGCAGGTTGTTCTGTACTTACTATGATATTTTGAAATTGTGTGCCTGAATGGGAGCTTTATGAAAGGAAAGTGTGAGAAATGCCAGGGTGCGGTTTGCAGAAAGGAAATCTTGATTGTTTTGAAGCTGATGGAAATGGAATGGTGGATTTTAGAGACCAGACTCCCTTATTTCCATATTGTTTTCAAATTTGTTGAATTGGCAGGTCAGCTCTGGCAATAATCTTGCTGCCCTAAAATATTAACAATGGCAGCCACACCAAATTTCGTAGTGGAAAAATACAATACTGATGTAAGAGTGAGGAAGTTTTCAAGAAAATTGTGTGGAGATGGAATTACTGCAGAGACTGAAGCAGGAGCTGTGACACAGGAACAAACTGTTGGTAATGAGTGGGAATTTAAGTAAAGCACTGAGTGGCTAGATGATAAAGTATAAATCTCACTCTATTTTCTTATCTCTGGCTGTTATTACTTACAAATGTAATGAGGTTGGCTGCAAAATTAACTTTCTGCGGAGGGTTCATAAAATAAACCAGAACAAAGTATTATTAGATGGGTGAATTTTATTCAGTGTGTTAGATTGAGTTAGAGTGTAACTTTTTCCAGTCTGATTAGGATTTTAAACATGCCTGGGAATTAAGAAGAAGAAAGTAGTTGTAACATTAAAAAAGGCTCTAAAGCAGCTTTTTAGAGAACACTTTGACCTTGAAAAAGATAAAACAAGAACAAGTGTAAAATAGAAAGAAAATGATCCTGCTATTAGCACAAAATGCTATAGCATAGTACTGCTTACAAAGTAGGAAATCAAAAGAGTAAAGAAAAGGGTAGATAAAAGGTCATAGTAGTCAGACTCTTAGATCTATCAGTAAGAAATCATAGTCTAATTAATTGCAACATGCTTAAGTTTTATTTCAAGTCTGGTCTAAGCTACCATAAAAATTAAGGGTTTTAAGAGCCTGGAATAACTGACATTTGGAATTTTTTGTTAAGTATTTCTAAATGTTTCTGAAGGTAATGTTTCAGATACTCCAATTTAGCATCTTGTTTTGTATGTACTATATCACGGAAACACACTTCAGTGGCATTACTGCAAAGAATGCAAGATTGCAAAATGAGGAACAGCTCCATTACTGCCCTAAACAAAAAGGAAACTGTCACAGCCTGAAGTTTGTTGTTACGAGGGAGATCTCTCCCATGCTTCTCTCTTGAGCAGTTAGAATGTATGTTAGAGTGCATACATTGATTTCACAGAGTTTCAAATGGGGAGAGTCCCTCAGGCTACAATATTGGTTGAAGTGAACGTAATGATTTGACTGTCAACATGAAATGAATATGTATTTATAGCTCACATGTGCTATTTTAAGTTTGGTTTCAAAGAACAAAAAAAAAAAAAGAGTTGTGGTTTATGAATTACCATTTTCCTTAATAAGCTTGGTTTAATTGGGAAATAAATGCTCGGAAGGAACATCCAGTGTAAATCCAATGACAAAGGCAACATTTAATCTTTTATGGGTTTTTATCTTGGGGTCTTTTTTTTTTTTTTGCTTTCAGTTTCCCCCATATGTACTTCTACAAACTTTTAAAACTATAAACAATTTTTCTTGGGTTTTTTTTGGTAAAAAAATTGTTGAATTTGCACTGCTTTAGCCACAGGTGAGAAAGAAAAGGCTGTTTAGACTGTCTTGCCCTCAGCCCAATTTTTTAGTTGATGTCATCAGCTGAGATATATTTTGTGGTCTTTGTTATGAGGTCCTGTAGTAGAAAGACAAGGTAGTTACTTCTGCAGGGTTTAACCAGCAGCTTTCTTTTAAGTAGGCTTCTCTATAGGATTTTTCTCCTTTTTTAGAATAAAATGCTCTTTCCTTTGAAAATTTAAAGGACTGATAAGATCTCAGGAAACATATATCTTTTATCATCTATATCATTCTACTAGTAGATATTACTTGAAAATGCTCAAATGTGATGTGGGCAGTGAAGGATATTTTGCAAAATATCAGTTGGGTTTGTGAAGGTGGAAGGTTTGAATGGCAAGGTCTGCATTTCGCAGGTTGATTGCAGTAGTTCTTACACTGTATTTTCAAATTATCTCAAGTTGAAGCGTGGAGTTACTCAGCTCTCTCATTTAGAACAAATTGCTGATGGTGTCAGGTTTAAAACTTTATTTTGTAGACAAACCAGTATGTTAAGCCATGGTGGTACTCAGCTGGTTTTGTTTTTCAGGAAACTTTAGATGTAAAATGCCATACAAATCTGATAACATCTATGACATATTTGTTCCATATTGGTGACCAGTCCCTTTAAATGTATAAAATGAAAAATGTATGCAGCAATCTATTGCTTCCAGTAATAGGTCTAAAGATTTTTAATACTTGCATATAACATCAATACAATTCCCTGGAAAACCTGTTTTTCCTTTAGGTAAAAAAAAGTCTGAAGCTGGGGCCTTGTTTTGAGCTAAGAAGTAGCTGTGGAACCATAATGGCCAGCAAGCCAACCTGTCCGTTTTTGAGAAATTTGCTCAGTTTCCGGTAGTATTTAGGTTTTAGTATTACAGCAGAAGATATAATTTTGTTTTCAGTGGTTAATCTTTCTAATATACTTTGGCCACATGAAAGTAATAAAACATCACAGGGACATAAACAGAGAATTCTTGCTTGCAAATGTGGGTGTTGAATAAACATCAAATTAGTTCTGGCTGTGAGGGTAAAAGTAAATATTCCTATCGCATACGGAACACTCTGCCAAGCATTTTCTTCTTGCAAAATATTGCTGGAAGGAACTCTTCTATTGTTTCTTCATATTTCTACTTTAAAATTTCTAAATTCCAATTGGTAACTATTTCTGGTAATTTAAATTTACAATACCTCTTAAATTGAATAATCATGAATCTTTTCCTGTCATCTTCAGGGGTCTCTTTAGAAATAAAATCTTGTGTTTTTCCTAGACTTGCTGTTTTCTGGTACAGCCTGTGTGCAAGTGCTGAATTTAGCCCCATCCTTGGTCAAAATACAATAGTGAAACGTATTTGGGAGAAATAAGTATTCCAACATAATTTTCAGACTGTGTATTAAGACTTCGTTCTTTTTCCAATGATGTGATTTAACAGTGTTGGGAAACCTCAGTTAATGCAAAAGAAGATATTTCTCTTGTGTCATGCATGAACTTTGTGGGGTCTGGAGTGTTTTCAGTTGACTTCGAGTTGGGAACCAATTTATATCATCAGTATTTAACTGTGTTTCATGGCAGATTCTCTTAAATGAGGTTGCAATTGGGAAGGTTTTCCAGGTCTCCATGCAGCTGTTGCTGGGAGGGATTTCACTAGGTCAAGAGAGCCAAGATTAGGTAACGTTAAGCTAATGCTACTTTCTTTTTGTAGGTTTATGTTGATTGTGATAGCAGACACAATGTTTTTAGAAAGTCAACAGAATATCCCATTTACAGATTCAGCGACATTTCTTTATCAGAGCTGTGCACTTTCAGAGACAGTGGGTTAAATTGATAACTTTTGTGTCTTCTCAAGGCCAGAAGAAACTGGATGAAAGTTTAGAAACTTTCTTCAACAAAATAATTTATGGGCTGTTTAATCTTGCTAGGTAACTATTCTTTTTCTTTCGTTTTGTTGCTGAAAGTCTAATGATACACCTCCATTTTCTGTTTACTTCAAATATAAATAAAATACATAGTGAGCCTGGAGAAACACCTATTGGGGGAAACCCTTCCCTACTGTTTTGCTCTTGATGTAGCTGAAGAAATCTTGAAGTATAATGAAAACCACCCTCAGAACACCAGAGTACCGTGAATTTTTTAGAAACATTATGAAAGCTTGTCAATGCTTTTAATTAATCTGAAACAGCCTTACGGTTTGCTGCCTAAAGTTCTGCCATGTTTTGGGGATTGGACAAAGAATTGTGTATACAGTGATGATGTGGACAATTTTTGATGGTAAATAACCTGTTCATGATGTCATTATTGTTCATGGCAAGGCAACTTCCATTCTTTTTAAAGACTGTTGTTGTTAAACATGCTGGAATAATCTTACTTAAATATTAAGTGTTGATGCTGAAGAAACGTAGAGTCCTATGCATGGCTCCATAAAAAAGTAAGGATTCTTATCTGCCGCTTTCTATTACAGCACCAAAGATATTTTAGGATTAAACTGTAGAGCTGAAATAATCAATACAAATTCATGTTTACCCTGAAGAATTTTAAATTAATTCATCTATACATTAAGGATCACCAGAAATTAAAGGAAAAGTTTTGGGGAACAAATCTCTATTCTGAAACGAGAACTCCAGCACCACTGCAACAATTTTTTTCAACATTTGAATACAACAGCAAGTTTGAGTCCTACCTAAAGCTTAGTTAGAGTTGTTGGCATATTAATTGTAGTTATGTGTAGCTGTATGTTGTCTAAAAGAAATTAATGTTTTTTGTCTTTCCACTCAAACATTTTGTGCAGCAATAGCAAGAAACCATGTTCTCTATCACCTAAATGGTCTTTCCATCCCACCTCCACTCATGTTTCAGCTGTGTGACAGCTTTTAAGTAGTTAGAATTTACTGAGCTTTGAGATCTCCATCTCCAAACCACTTGGTATAGAAATTGAGCAAATATGTTTAAACTTTCCTCAAAAGAAGGGGAGTCAGCTTGAGTGTCTGAGCTTGCCTCGAGAGTGTTTAAGAATCACTCTCGATTACAAAGTTCCCAAAGGTGGACAATGTTCAATAGTCGCCATTTTTGTCTGTTGAGCTGAGCCTTAGAAAGGGAAAAGGGATGTTTTTTGAATCTGGTGAGTTTAATATCACTGGGGATATATAATATGCACAGTTTTGCAGAGTTAGCCACTATTAAATTTAATCCAGAGTTTAGTTCATGAATCAAAGGCTGTTTACAACCCTGAGTGAAATAATTCATGGACAAGAGACAGGAGCCACAGAATGAACTAGAATTCTGTTTGGCAAAATTTAATCATGCTAGATGGAGATGAGAGATATTTCCTGGGTAGCATCTGTGCACCTGAAAATGTAGGATGTTGAATTGCACAGAAACAACATGGTGTTGATTATAACAGAGGTAATGATAATGTGCAACCTTTAGAGAATAGCTTCAAATGGTCCTTAAGTAGAAAGTAAAAATAAGTAGCTTCTGCCAAATAACAAAATAGCGTAGCTTCAGGTATCAGTCTCGGGCATAAGAATACTGGGATTGAGAGTACTAAAATACTTTCTCCTTAGTAAGTACTTCACAAAGCAAATGGCTGTATGATCATGTCTGCATTTGAAGTGAATAGAATATTCCTTTCACTTGTATATGCTAATATTTTACCATTCCTGAAAAAATATTGCCTTGATGGTCAAACTCTGAATGTGTCCACCGCAGTGCTGGTAGAGCAGTCAGGCCATTCTCACAGAGTGTCCCTACAAAATTTCAGTATATTTGACAGCATATTCTGCTGTTGCAGATCATGTCTCAATCTTATTTTACCAGTAGCCTCTTTCTGTGTTTTGCATTAAAGTCGGAAAGCAGAAGGAAAGGAGCAGGTTCCTGGGTCTTCCTCCAGAGAACTTTGAAACTGTGCATGGTTGATGCAGGATTCATTAGCAGCTGTTAAGCACTAATTCTAATATCTTGAACAAGAATGTGAAGAATATTTGGGGGGGGGAAATCAGTGAAGTATCAAAGATATTTGGTGGTCACGTAGAGAATGCAAGTTTATGTATCTGTTAAAGTGTAAACTGTGCACTGACAGGTTTGTTAGCGTACAGTGATTGGAGATTCACAGCACATTCCCTTTTTTGAAAAGGTAACTTTTGTGGTTAACTCCTTAGAGACTGCAGTAAGTAGTTTAACATGCACATGGTAAGAATGTTCATGGTGACATAGAATAAAAATATCCTTGTTAAGAGGCTTTAACGTTCAAGACATCTAAAAATGCCAATTCATCAGCTAGTACTTCATTTACCATATAGAATATATAAGTACAGGAAGAAAGAGAAAATGTTCCTGATATCTGTAGGTTAACTAGTAAGTTTGCATACATTAACATCTCTGCACTTGCAACTTCTTGCCCTTAAATCAATGGAAATTAAGGTAAAATCTCTTACATTTTGTGAATGCCTTTTAGATAAGACACATATACTTAAAACTTTCCAGTTTCCAGTGTAAAGTCAGACCTGATTCTGCTGACATTAGATGGGCACCCTGACAGAGAACAAGGCAACAGCCCAAAAAATGTTACAACCATTAATTAAAGCGTTTTTAGCAAGTTACTCTTTGGTCATCTACTACATTATTGCTCTCCCATGGTAGTGCTGCAGGAAGTTCCTTAAAAGATGCAGTCATATATGACTTGGTGTCTGTGACCAAATACAGGTTCTTGCTTATGGTGTAACTTTGAAATCCAAGACAGAAGTAAAAATCTTATTTTGAGTTCTTTATCCCTAATGTCTTGTTTCATTTGGGTAGGGCAGAAGGCAGTCTTTCGGCAAGGTGAGCTTTAAAGCTGATGTTTCTGCTAATGAAATGTAAGTAATTCTTTCAAAAGTGGAGAATTGCATCTAAAAAGAGTACAGCTAGATAGTTCTTTAATTTGGTGTGGAAATGTGGACTTGTGTTTTAGCAGAACTCTATGCCTTATAGCAGCTGCAAAGTGAGATTGCTACTGCATGTGACAGATATAGGCCAAAAACTTGATGTTGTGAAATTAAACCAAAGTGTGACCTGCAGGGTACTGGTCAGCTGAATTACCCACACTTTTATGAGATTCTAGAAGAATGGAAGATTTTTACAGTATGAAAGACTGCAGTTGTATTTACTTTTGTAAAGAGTACCTAAAGAAAGAGTTTTTTTTCTTATCTCAAAAAAAGATATGTAGAAATCCTTCATTTAATGATTTGTAATAACTGTGCCACAGCTTTAAAGTGTTGTTTGGGGTTTTCTTTCTTAATTGATGTTATGTGTTCTAAATTCAAACACACACTAGCAAATGTAAAAAATAGACTTGTGTATGTTGCAGCCACTGGCCAAATGAGAGAGTATGGAGCAGGGAGTTCAGACCATCTCAGTATTATGTGGTTTGAGAAAAACCTGTCAACATCAGGCATATGTACGATCTCTTCCTCCTGCTCCAAGTCCTTCAAGAAAATAAAGTCTTGTACATGCAAATTTCTTTATGAAGCTGTTTCTGTATTAAGCAAATCACTGCATTAGTGTTTCAATTCTAGAGATGTGACATGTGATCTTGCACCATGTCTCATCAGACCACAGTAACTGGAAGCAGTGGCAAGTGGAAGTGACAGCCCCTGCCAGACCACAGCAACACAGTAGTGTTATAACTCCGTAACAAGGACAATAATGTGTGTCATGCTTGTTACTCCTTTTTTTGTAAGAACTTTTTACTTCTGGTTTGATACAGAGTAAAAGTGGTATTAAGTGCTAACAGTGCCAGACTAAAGCCTGATTTTGATATAAGCTGAGAAGCCTGATTTTCAGAATGATGACTAATTCTGCCCTCAAGTTTTGTGCTTTCATTGTTGTCGCTCTGGATAGGCACTGGTGCTTAATAGGCCTAACAATTCTATTCTAACTGGTATCACAGCATCCTGTGTCACAGCCCCTCAGAAAGTCACTGTCTTGTGATAAATGCATGCAACATGATCTTTGTTGTGACTGCAGACCAATTAAATCCAGACAGACAATTAAAAAGAGGAGAAAAAAAAAAAAAGTCTCAGCCTTACAGTTGCTTTTGGGGGGTAAAACCCCAGACAAATTTGCTTGTTACAGGTTTAAGTAGCTGCTGCGGCACTGTTGCAGCACTGTTGCAAGTCTGCAGTGCCTTTGTGGAAGAAGGTAGCAGGCTGGAGGGAAGTGGAAGACAAAATGAAGTATTCTTATGTAAGTACAGCATGTCTCAGTTAGGAAAGTGAAGTCAAGAGATGCAGGGATACTGAATGGGAGTGAAGAGCCTGCTGGGTTTAGCCATACAGAGAATAAGGTGTTTTATACTTTTCTGGGGGTATTATGAAATCAGGCGCTTTATGCCATGAATACTGTTATTGTTTGTACTGTTGTAGTACCCAGAAACCCTATTAATAGCTAGTTAATTAATTCATTATTTAATGGACCCTTTTTCTGCTGTGCAAAAGGACAAGTATCAGTCTCTTTGAGGTAAAGACTTTTTTCTTCTATAAGTATTACAGAAGAAAACAAATAAATGGGATAAGAAGCTGTAGTCTCAGTGCCCTGCATAACCATTGTCAACGTTACGTCTGATTTTACAGGCAAGTTGCTTGAAATTCTTCGAACATCTCTTGATGAGGACAAAGATGGTAAAATAAGTTCTGGCAAATCTTGTAGATGACATGTCAAAACACATTCTCGTTTGCTGTCCTTTTAGAAAGTATTGATTTTATTGTGTGTGCGCATCACTGTAAAGAAGATTTATCTGAAGAGAATGTCAAGATGATGGTTATGCAAAGGCTCTCCCTGAGAGGAATGTCAGAAATGGAGAAGTAAATGGGGTCTTTCAAGCTGTTTAGTGGGCGGGTTAGAAATGGTAGTCTCAAACACAGATACGGCTCACACCACAAGAGATTTCAACTGTGTGAGCAAATAGCTGCATTTTGAAGGTGGGTTTGATATTTACAACAACAATAACAAGGTCGTTCCAAGTGTTATGCTAAATGAATAACCTTTTCAACAGGGAACTGGATTTACAGTCCTTAGATTATATTTATGAAACCTGTGAAAGCAAACTTCTGGTTCAGAGGTGAGTTGATGGAAGAAACATTGTGTGAAGCTGAAAACCATACAAACAGATTTAATGTAGAGGCATTTCCTCCTCACTGTTTACCAAGATTTCTTGTCTCAGTGGTGGCATGACTGCTTTTGAACTCTTGCAACTTTCTCAATATATTTTGAACAAAAAATAAATGTTTAACAACTTTCTGATTTTTTTTTTTTTCTACTTAGACCACACTCTAACGACTGAATGTGCAACTGAAAAGGATGAAAAGATCTCATTCCAGTCATGAATGCTCTTTTTTTTTGGTACTGTTTTGCTTTTCCAGGCTCAGAAAGGTCAGGGTTATTCAGCTTCCACTTGGCCTCCTTCTCTGAACAAGTAATCCACATTTCAAACACATTACAAAGTCTGGCTCTGATAAGAGGCATTGAAGAGAACAACAGAATTCCAGCACATTACTCTGACTTGACTGCACCAATTACAGGACAGGCATGAACAAAAGGCAGTAATGCACTTGGGAAGGAGGCTTTCCCATATGGATGCGTGCTGGGGCAAGAGCATTGTTGACTTTACAGTCCTCTTTGATAAGTGATCAAGAACTATTATGTTTCTGTACACAGGCACAAAAGGCAAAATTTAAAGAATATCGATGTTATCACCTTTTATTGTTGGGATTTAATTACAAGTCACCGAATCACAGAATGTGCTGAGTTGGAAGGGACCCACAACGATCATGGAGCCCAGCTCCTGGCCCTGCACAGGACCACCCCAAAAGTCAATTACAAAGGCTCTGGTAGAGCTGTAATATGTATGTGAATGAGATTCCTAGCAGGTTAAGAATGGTGGGTGTGGTTTTAACGGGTTTGTTTCCTGGTTAGAGGGATTTAAGGGGCGTGGAGGGGGTGATGAGTGTTTCTTAGGGACTGCAGTTACAAGGTAGATGTTGAGTATAGTTTTGCTGAAGAATGCTTGGTGTTTGTTGAACTTTTGGTGTCTTTAGCAACCAGCTGGAACTCTGCTCCTGAGTTGGGTCACATCTGTACGCATTTATAAGAAGTTAACAGATTTGTTTGTTACCAAGATTATTTACACTAAGTTTATACCGTTCCTTCCTGGCTCCGTGGGGTCCCGCATGCTCCCACAGAAGCCTGGGCAGGTTCGGTATTAAGTCAGTAGCAAAGAGTCAGGAAGGGTGTTTGCTTGCATTCCGGCAGGAGAGTTTATTGCATCTTCACTGTCGAAGGTTCAGGGGCAAATACGAGAGCAATGACTAACTTTGGGTTTTTCCCAGGGCCAGGGAAAAGGTGAGATCAGGGAATGGGGACCAATGGGAGAGCCCTGGGGGAGTGATGAGGGGCCAAGGCCAGCAGCCAACTGGGGAATTCAAACTGGAATAGGTTAATTTAACAGAACCATGCACCCTAGGAAAAGCCCCCTGGTCGCTTTAACATAAAGGTGCGTTCACCGGCCACCACATAAGCTTGCAAGATTTAACAGAGTGCACGCAGTAACTGAGACACAGAGTCATCTTAGTGATAGGGTTAACTTTTTACTGGCGTAAAACAGACAGGGAGAAATGACATTGAATCTTCTTGCGAAAAAGAAAAAAAAAATATTTAACTAACTTGAACTTTCACTGTGAAAAGTAACAGATGTTGGAATTAAATTTATGAATGTTTTCATTTTTTCTCCCATAATTTTTTAGGTATTCACTAATGGTAATGGGTTTTTTAAGTATGGAGATGCAGTTGGGGCTCTGGGGAATTCATTCAGCTTTCTCTATTATTTAGTAATTTGAATTGGATATTAGAGCAAGGATTTTTTTTTCTTTTTTTCTACATTAATAGTTAAAGTAGAAAAGCAATAGCCTGTGATAAAAATTTTACTTTTTCTAATTATAAGTTCTTCTTGTAAGAGTGTTGTTTAATTCTTGTTTTATTGTTACAGTCTACAAAATCTACCTTAAAAGAGAAAATATAACCAGTTAAAAAGGGGAGGAAATCCTCCACAACCAAACTGACTTTGTTATTCTTAAAAAAGAAATTTTTTTAGTAGACTCATGTTAGCTTAAGTAGAAAACAGGTTGTCATATTGTACTTCTGTTATTAGACTTTCACGTGCTTGGTTAATAATTTTAGCTACTGTTACTTCAGATTGTTTTAAAGTGCTCTTTTGGAGGATTCTGCTGCAATTTCAGACCAAGACATGTAGTCTGCAGATACTCATATAAGTATAGATCAGTCTACAGCCATTCATGAAAGAAATGGTGCATGAACAATATGAATTCACAGAGGACCTGTGAAGAGAAAATTACTTTCCTGATGAAAGATGAAAGCAAGGGAGGAGAAATGAGGTTGAGGCATATGAGATTAAACCTTGCTCTTCTAATATATAGAATTTTGTCATTTATTATTAAGGCTCTAAGAACTTGCCAAAATTATTTCTTCATTAGAATGCCAGTCATACTTCAACCCTCATCTTCCTGTCCCCAAAAAAGTTGAAGAAGTGACAATTAATTTTTGTGTAGTGTCTCAGCTTTTAAGAGAAGTATATCTTTCACTTTTCTTGTCATGTATATGGCCCTAGATTAATGAATAATAGACATTATTTGCCTAAAAGGAAATCTACAGCTGCAGACACAAGAAATACAAAATCAGTGTTATGGTGCAATATTTCATTTTCTTTTTTTTCTGCCCCACCCCCCCCACCCCAAAAGAGATTTGGAATCCATTGGGTTCTTTGAGTCAGCTGAGATACAGATGGAGCCAGTCAAATGTGGAGCATGGCCAGCATTCCCAAAAGATGTTTTCAGTCTATTTTCTAGTCAATAATTTTCATGGGGGAAAAAAAAAAGACGATAGCGTTGATGGTAGCATCTTCCCTACAGAAAGCAGAGAGGATGGAATATTTCCGTGGTGAATTAAAATGCACACATTGCTGAGCAATGAAAACAAATTAAGGCAAATTCAGTAACTTCATTTTAAAAGCAACAGTGAGCTTTAATTGTCATAAATTCAGAACTAATTAAAAACATGTTGACAAAAATTGGACCAACAGCTTGTCATTTTCAAATCTAAGTGAAACACAAAGTGCCGAAAATAAATTACAGGGTTTGAATTCAGTTCTTAAGTTTAGTGCATTTGCTGCATGTAGGATATCTCAGGATCTTTGGGGGTAACACAGTAGAAAATTATTGGAAAATATTGTTTTCATATGGATAATATTTTACAAATAAACTCTGAACTTGATGTCTAAACCTTGAGAACTGGAAATATTTGTCAGTGACTGGGTCTAGATGGGTGATTCAGTCCTATTTCAACTCCATGCTGGGTGAGAACTAGGCATGTGCCATCTCTTCTCCTCCCTCACAACATATAAGGAGGAAATAAAATGAGGGACATGGACTCTAATATGAAGCTCCAGGTGGTCCAGATGGGTCCCAAATCTGGATTATTGAATAAATAGAACCACAAGATGTGCTGTGGCACATAAACTGCCCCCTCAGTATGTTCCCATCTGCTCTGATAATAACTAGGTGTAGTGTAAAAAGAAATACCCAAATCCCCAGAGGTTAACTATTTCAGGATGGATAAATTACCAAAACCTGGAATCATAGAATGGTTTGGGTTGGAAGGGACCTCAAAAATCATCTCATTTCAACCCCTCTATCATGGGCTGGGATGCCACCCACTAGACCATGTTGCACAAAGCCTCATCCAGGCCCTGGCCTGGAACACTTCCAGGGATGGGGCATCCACAACTTTTCTAGGCAGCCTGTGCCAGTGCCTCACCACCCTCAGAGTAAAGGAATTCTTCCTAACATCTAACCTAAATCTTTCCTATTTTAACTTAAACATGTTCTCCCTTTTCCTCTCTCTATCTGCTTGTGCAAAAAGTTATTCTCCCCCTTTTGTTTGTTTGTTTGGTTTTTTTTGGTTTT
>VZTI01003051.1:512437-531429 GCA_013397865.1 Struthidea cinerea | reverse complement strand
TTTTTTTTTTTTTTTTTTTTTTTTTAATAAGCCCCCCTTAGGTGCTGGAAAGTCCTATAAGGTCTCCCTGAAGTCTTCTTTCTCCAGGCTGAACAACCCCAATTCTTTCAGCCTGTCCTCACAGGAGGGGTGTTCCAGCCATCTGAGCATCTTTCTGGCCCTTCTCTGGACCCCCTCCAACAGAGGTCGAACAGGGACCACATCCTTCTTGTGTTGAGGACCCAGAGCTGGATGGATCACTCTAGGTGGAGTCTCACAGGGGCAGAAACACTTCCCTCAACCTGCTGGCCACACGTCTTTTGATGCAGCCCAGAACACAGCTGGCTTCATCATCATTTGTTAGTTAAATTAATATGGTTCCTGAATGCAAGAAATGTATTATTCTAGGGAATAGAGAAGATAAATCTTCAACCTCGAATCTTCAAGATATAAACCTTTGTATATGCGAGGTTTTGCTGCAACTCTCATATGACTGCAATACCCTTGCAGTTGGTATTTCACATCTTTCTGCTCAGCCGGAAGATAAATCCACACTAATATCCTGAATTAAGTTCTACATTAATGTGTACACACTTAAAACATGCCACAGGGTGAGTAGCTGCAGAACTCAGAAGTCTTTTCTTAGGTGAGGAGGCGTGCTTGTGTGTCACCATATACTGCAAACACTGGGCACTACTGCCGTATACATCTGAAAGATCTTGAAACTAGGAGCAAACATACCACAGATTTTAAAAATATAGGCTGATCCAAACATCCTTTCATCTCTACCCAACTTCAATGAGAGGCTTATGACAATATGCTAGCTGTCTCTTAAAATACAACCCTGTTAATTAGCGAAGTGCTCTGGGCTCCATCCTAACACAAGGTGTAAATTTACAAGGCCTGTATGTGAAGTGCAATGACTGATAGGTTGTAGAGTAAAAGCCCGTGATTATTTCACCCTTTTAAAGAAATCAGTGGCAAGCATACCAGTGTGGGATTTTGTTCTCTGAGCCAATTACTTGTTTATAATTGAAATTTCCTGAATGACTTTGCAGGCTTTGGCATCCTGTAGTGAGACCTCGGAAAATGAATGAGAACTATTTATACAACTAGTAGAAAGACATAGGAATAAAAGCATGTGTAGTGAAGGACAGAATAAAGTTGTTCATGCCTTCTTTGCTGGTTAATGATCTGGGTAAACCTCAGAGTAAATTTAAGTGCCTAACCAAATTTCAGCCTGTCTTCCTTTCAAGGCACTGAATTGCTTGATGACTGCCCTGAATAGAGTAGAATAACACAATTTATCAGCAACGGGGAATGGCTAAGAACTCAGTTCATTAAAACACCACTTCTGCTGAATTGCACAGCCCCGTGTGGAGGGTGGCATCCCTATTGCTAGGAGTGCCAGTGGAAGTTTGGGGTCCAAGTCTCGAGAACTACGAGTACAATATTATCCAATTAATTATTTTAAATCAGTTACAGCTAATATAGAAATGTACTAACACTCTAGCACACCTTACAAGATAAAGTTAGAAATATGTGGGGCTTTTATATATGTAGGGGCATGTTCAAGTATGTGAAAGCAGGGCTGTATTTTCTCACACACCTCATGGCATGGCTGGTTTTTAGCTAACTTACTGCATTAAGTTGTCAGACTCAGGCAAGAAATGAGCTGAGTTGCTTCATTTGAGGTATAATGAATACTTTGCTTAAATTATCCTTTTTTCCAACAGCAAAATACTTAGCTGAGAAAATTTAGTATAACAAGGTTCATACAAGAACAGGTTTTCCAATATTCTCTTATGCAATTTAGAGTAGTTGACCTTTAATTAATGAGCCTCTCAGTGGTGCACCTTACTGCAAAAATAATCAAGACACATAATTTTAATATTTGTTCATAATAATCACCACTGAATTTAGTAGTTCTGTGTATTTAAAATAGCCATAAAAGATCTTCCAATACCTCCAACTGAATGTACTTCTTATATACTATAAAGGCCTTTACCAGCAAGTATTTAGTGACTTTGTGTTCGGTTACCATGGTAACTTTGAACTTTCTTTAGCTGTGAAAAAAAGCACCTTTTTTCACTATAACAAAAAAAGTGCTTGGTTTTGAGCAAGAAGAAAAAAATGGATATAGTTCATCAGATAAGCTTGTATATTTTAAAAATTCTTTTTCAAAATACTTTGAATATTTTTTAGATTTAGATATCTAAAAAATTACTGAAATGGAGAGGAAGCAGCTAATTTAATGAAAATTAAGAAAGTTGATAACCAGAGAATACTATCTATAGATGTATATCTATATTTGTATACATATTCATACATAAAAAAATGGGAATTAGATTACATTCATATAATAAATTAAAGTTCAAATGTTATCTTTGTGGTGTGATCCAGTTCTGATCTTGGAGAATTTAAGGAAAAAAATACCAAAAACCCCAAAACATAACCAGGTTTGTATTAGAGCTGTGATTTATTAAACCTCTTATTTTCACGTGAGGGATATGAATGCAAGCATAAGACTTGAGTAGAGTAGAAATGTGTAAGAATCCCTTGAATGTGGGGCCTTGCTGTGGGAAAATATTTAATGTAATGCAGAAAATAAATATTACTGTGGGCACATTGCATAAAAATAATACAAAGATATACTTGAGGTATTCATGGTCTTTAACATCAAGCATCTTTATTTACATCAACTTGAGAAAATATTGATAGAAGAATTCCTTTGTAGCCTTTTTTTTTTACTATTTGGAACATAAAGATTTATATCTGGTAATTTGGAATTATCTTTGTGATGGTTATCAAGGGAATATGTTGGTAAGCAATTAAAATGTGTAATCAAAAATGAGCACAGGACAATATCCCTGGCTTGGCAGTATAAAGCCTGAAAGCTTTCATTAATTCCTGCTTGCCTCTAATATATTAAACATTTTTTTGAACATTCTTTTGATGAAAGCCACATTGCTCCTAATTACAACACAGGTACTTTTGTGATACTATAATAGAAAATGCTCTGATGTAGCAAACCAAGGAAAAATAGGACTATGTGAGCTACCTCCAGCTCCATTGCTCAAAAAGGGTTCATGAAGTCAGCAAAGTTCCACTGGTTTTACCATGTGGCTAGTTCATTCCATCAAGTTTCTTCACCCTTCTTTTTCTCTTCAAGACTATTTAGAATATGAGTTTCATTTTTGTCGATCTTGTTGCTAATGGGAAATAAGAAAAAATATTGGCTGAGATGGGGGATAAGTAAAAAAAGAAAGCAGTAGGCATTTTTTCTTGGTGAATGATACAAAACTGTATTTGATGTGAGGGATAGATGATCAGAATCACTTGTATTGTCTATTTGGGAAAAGGTCAAATCCTAATTTTCAGTGACTGATATTGTCTTAGATATCTAAGCCATCTTTATTCCAAATGAACTATTTGGGGTCTGGATATTCCTGTTCTAAAACAATATGGAATGTACCTGATCCTGTCCTGCAATGGGAAAAAAGTTGTTGGTTGGGTTTTTTTTTCCTCAATGTTATCCTGCGAGGGCAGTCCAGACAAGTATAATAATATATATTTTTTTAATGTGAGAAATACCAGTCTTGCTTCAAAAGCCTGGAATTTGGGGATTGTAATGTTTGTCCAAGAAACAAGCTTTTGTTCCTACATGGAGTCACATTTTCAGATTCTTTATGAGAAACTAGACATCTACTTGAGGAAAAAGACCCAAAATTAGGGTTAGATTTTAAGATTAGTTTTAGTGTGTAGTGGTTACATAGCCTAAATATTTGTACATAAAATACTTAGATGCAGCTAATACCTACATCTCACTTCAGAGCAGATTGTATTAGCTTCTGGGATATAATAAATCCACTGGGCCCAATGCCTGAATTAACATAATAATTAAAGCTTCAGCACATTGTTGTAGGTCACAGTAAGAAAATGTTTAATCTTTCTGCATTCATCTGTGTACATTCAAGGCATCGGGAGGTCTACAGAGACTGAATTAAATTTAAGTGTATCAGAAATGAGCAGGGTGTTGTAAGAAAAATGTGGAAAAGATTTAACTTTGTTGGGAGCTGTTCATAATTGGTTTTGTTCTAACAAAAGATACAGCAAAAATTGGGTCACTACCCAAGTTACAGCTCAATTAATGAGAGAAAGCTGTGGGTGTATAGCAGCCAAAACACAGAATCATCTTGCATCTGCCCACTTGAGAATTTGGGTTTTGTTTGGTTCATAGATCATGGTCTGTGGTCAGCTGTGCCTGTAGGAAAAAACAAGTGCTGAGCTGGAGTGAGTAAGCACAGGATGTAGTAGATCATCTGAAAGTTACTCTACAGAATTAGTAGAGTGTTAAGAGAATGAAAATGTGCATTTCCAAACATAATTCTAGGTTTAAAAAATTGTTGACATTGAGAGGAAGATTTAATGTCATTTTATGAGTCTTGAGAGAAGCCAAGGAATCCTAAAACTTATCTTGTCCTGGCACTACTCACTGGCCAGGGAGAAATATCTGGATGCTGATTATTGCACCACCAGAAATGGGTCAAGATGCAGCTTGTCTTGAAACCAGTTTGGAAATCCATGGTAAATTCCTGAGTTATAGTGGAATCTTTAGCTGTGGTTTTCCTTTATTCTGAAGCAGGTTTTGGCTAGTACAGGGGTAAATGGATTTAGTAATTTAATGGCTAATTTCCTGTGCTAGGCATCCACTTGACAAAAGAACCACAACAGGATGAGTGAAGAAAGTTCTGTTTGTGTTACAAGTGTCCTGAGGAGCCAGGGCAGGTCGCTCTTCAGCTTTTCTTTGTGTTTGTACAAAAAGCCTCAAAAAGTGGAAGGTGGGGATAGAAAATAAAAATGGGGAGCCTGAAGCTGCTTAAATTAGTCTGTGTTTCTTGTAAGGCAGCACGGAAAATTGCTTATTAAGTCAGTGCTGGGGAAGTAGGGAAATAACTGAGAGGGCTGTAGCAGGAAAAACAAGAGCTGCAGGAGCTGCCCTTGGATACATCAAACATTCCTAATTTCGTGGCTAACAGACTGATGAATGTTGCCTGCTTTTGCTTATGAGATGGAAATACTTCAGTGTGCATATTGTCTCCATAGCCCCAGACTAATGTACAAACAAACAATCCTTGAATAATAAAATAATCAACTTAACCTCCAGGTAAATTGTGTTTTACCTCTAAATTTCAGTTTAGGAATCCAATGGAAATTGACTTGGGTAGAAGAGAATTAAGAAAAAATGGACTGCTAGTCTGCAAATTTCCAAGTTAATGACAATTAAGCAGAATTCTTAATGCACATACCTTTAAACCATTTACATCTTTAAAACATTTACATATTTCTCAACAACAGAACTGATGGGCGGGATCCTAAAATACTTTAAACACAGCATCCTATTAGCTTTGAATCCAAACTCTTAGGAAATCTGTAGGGTGTAAGAGCCTTGGGGAGAAATATCAATAATAATTACAGAATGATTTCTTTACAGATACAGTAATTCCCTTTCCTGAAAGTTCAGAAAGGTTTAAATAATTTCGTGAACATAATAACTGACCTGATGATGAATGCTAGTGTGTTTTGTCAAGAACTCTTAAATTTTAATTAATTTGAAGGTATTCAGAGTAGTAATCAAATAGCTTTAGAAGTGTAATGACATGTAATCAGAATCGAATATCTGCTGTATTGTGCATACAGCACAATACAATACAAGGCTTTATTATTTTCTCAGGGTGCTATAAAACAAGGAGGGACTTTAGAAAAGCAAAACTATGTTCAGCAACACAAAGGAAACAGTAGGGTTGTAGAAGAAGGTTGAATTAATAGCCTGGGTAACTCAGAGCGCAAGCATTTTCTGTATATTGATCCCGTCACTCTGGCTACGGCACGATGGCATTTTCCTAATGTAATAAATGTAAAACCTAACCAGCCCCTGGGGCTGTGCATCCAAACAGCTGATGGGTAATTACAGGAGACCTATGAGGCACAGGTGGCAGAGAAAAAATGGAGGCTGCTGGTAAGAGCATTTGTGTTCAAATTATGATTTGAAGCAAAATTTCGGTTACACTGTACTGTAGAGGGATTTTTTTTTTTTTTTTCTGAGGGGAAAAGAAGGGGATTATTACATTGAAAGTTTGCATAGAATTTTTTCTACGCTGCAGTATTTGTGTGTGAGTAGTCAATCTGGTTACAGTCCTTGCTCCTGATTCCCGTGTGGTTTGGTGTGGGACCAGCACTCGTGCTCAAGCTGTGCAGGAGGAACCAGCCCGTGGTTCCTGCTGTTGTTGATATAGGCTTCAGTCTTGCATTTTCTTCCACACTGGTTAGGAAACAGAAATTTGTGGAAAATAGATATCAGTTGCCAGAACATTTGGTGCAAGGGTACAGACTCCATTGCTTCTTCCCCTGCTCTCTCCAGTTGACAGCTTTGTGGAGTACCCGGAGCTATGGTGAACCCAATCTTAGTGCCGTGAGACACAGGGAAGCTTTAGGCTCTGAATGCAGATTAGATTCTTGAAAAAGTAAGAGTATCCAAACCTGAAATTTATGTAATGTGCTTGTCAGTAGGGTGTCACACCTTTTCTCTTTTGATTATCCTTTGTAAGACATGTTAAATTATTTTTTCAATTGTGTTTTCTTCTGTAAGTGTTCTTTGGATTATTACAGTCTTGTTTTTATTTCGTATCTGTAGGGCATGAGGCTGTAAATTATGCTAAGCTCCTATGCAGTAATAATAAATATTGAAGTATTTTAAGCAGTTATTTTAGACAAGTTCCTGAAGAGGTGAAATTACTTCTTAATACCTAATGTTTCTGAAATGAGGTAGTATCTCTGACAATGTCACTCTTTCTATCTACATCTTTTTTTTACCCTTTCCAGTATCTGAGAAATGAGTTCTTAAGTTTTATGTTAGATCCGTGCAATGATGCAAATATGTCAAATTATCTATGACACTCTAAGTATCTTACCTTCTTAGACATATGTATTGCATAAAGAGCAAGATAAAGTACCAGTGGTGCAAATGTGCTGTCTTCAGTGGAATTTACCAGCAGATAACTTGGCCCAGCCATGACAGCAAATCTTTTCTCTAAAATATCAATACAGAACTAGAGTGCAATTATTTTTATACTGTGCTAATCTTCTTTTGCTTTTACAGTGTTCCTGCAGGCTTCTATAAAAAGACTATTGGTAATCTCAGTAGGGAGGCCTCCTTATCAAGCAGTTTCAAAGACTTATGACTTCTGAAAAAATAAGGATCAGGAGGTAATACTGAATTAATGGTGAAGGGGCTAGTCAGTCTTCAAAAAACTAAATGTGTAGCATATATAATACTGATTATTTTGCTACTTGCAGAAGTTTTCTTGGGTTTCCACAGATTTGATAATAAGACTTAGAGAAAGTTAGAAATCATTTACATTTTTAAAATGCATGCCTAAAATGGTCCTTCAAATATAAATCTGGACATAGCTCTTTTTAAATATTCACAGTTGAAAATAAACGAGTGCACATATAGTTTTAAAGCTATGGTCAGGCCAAGAAACCTGCTTATCGATTTTTGAAAGTTTCATTTAAAAGAAAAATTGGGATCAAGAGTAGATCCTGAAAGCCTTATGTTTTTATAGCTTACTGGAAGTATGTTAGAAGGAGGTTAAACTTTCTTTAAGAGTGAGTGTTGCCAAGCAACAAGTATGTGTTGAAAAGAAGAATAAGAAGTGCTGGGGAGAAGGACCTGGGGGTGCTGGTGGACAACAAGCTGTCCCTGAGCCAGCAGTGTGTCCTTGTGGCCAAGGAGGCCAACGGTGTCCTGGGGTGCATTAGGAAGAGCATTGCCAGAAGGTCAGGGGAGGTGATCCTGCCCCTCTGCTCAGCCCTGGTGAGGCACATCTGGAGTGCTGTGTCCAGTTCTGGGCTCCTGAGGGCAAGAGAGGCATGGAGCTCCTGGAGCAGGTCCAGTGGAGGGCTATGAAGGTGACCAGGGAACTTGAGCACCTCACTTATGAGAAAAGGCTGAGGGAGCTGGGGCTGTTCAGTCTTGAGAAGAGATGACAGGGGACCTCAGTGCTGTGTCTGAAGAGAGCTGTCAGAGGATGGACCAGGCTCTACTCCATAGGACAAGAGGCAACGGGCGGGAACTGATGCACAGGAAGTTCCACCTGAACTGAGGAAGAACTTCGCTGTGGGGGTGAGCAGGTACTGGGATAGATTACTAAGAGGAGGTGTGGAATCTCCCTCACTGGAGATATTCCAGAACCATCTAGACACAATCCTGTGCCATGTGCTCTGGAATGACCCTGCTTGAGCAGGGAGGTCAGACCAGATGTCCCACTGTGGTCCCTTCCAGCCTGACCCATTCTGTGATTCTGTGAAGTGATAGCAAGTATTATCTCATTCAACAACCTACAGTTGTTACTCGAAACATGTTAAGGTATCCATCAAATTTCTTTGAATTGTATCCTCCTTTATCATGTTATGCGAGTAAGCTTTAGACAGTCATGGAAAAGTGTGGGGAAATAGGTTTCAGAGCTTTAATATTTCATTGATGTCTTGCTATGTGTTTAAGAAGCTTTTCCATGCTGCAGAATTGGAATGTCCATAAGCAGGCTTGTTTCATGAAGTGGCTCTGTAGTGGAAATGTAACAGCAACCCTCTTTTCTTAAAACTCTTTGTTATGCAGCTGCTACTACGCCTTTAAAACTTGATGTAAATTGCATCGATAGCTGTCTGTGATTATTAACACAAAAATCTTATGTATTTTATTTGCAATCGGATAAATCAGATTTTGAGACTGCCACATGTGAAATTGCCATATGAATATCTCTGGTCGTTATTTATACAAAACCCTGGTGTTACATTCAGACATAAGCCCTTGCTTATGTGGATAGTCCTCTTTCCTCAACAACCCCCATGTTCTGAAATACCATGATCTAAATTTTGACTGAGGGTAGGGAGAAGAAAAGGTATGAAAAACAGTTGTATCCTGTCAAACCATTACAAAAATAGTGGTAGTTTTGCTTTTTTGTTTATTGTCCTGGAAAGTGAATGTTAATTTAAGAACAAACAATAGTGCCAGAAAAACAAAAAATAGCTAAAAAAATCAGTGTAGAAGATAATCTGTCACACTTCTGTAGATTTCATGAAGTTTTAGTGTCTTTTCCAGAATAAAATGTGTTAAATTTGTTTGAATTCAGTTTGCCTTTTCCCCTGTCCTTAACGTGTCCCTACTTTTATATATTCTTTTATCTGACTGCTGCACACACAATACAAATAGAGGTGTGAGGGTTTTTTATTAGTAGGACTTATTCTGATCTTCAGATGTGATTGGAGATTTCCAGCGGGGGCTGATTAGTGAGAACACTGACCAGCATATGGCTTAGCCAACCTTTGCCTCTCAGCAGGAATTGCAGTGCAGTAAGAAAGGTCTCTGAAGGAGAGAAACTAAGATACAGGGAAAAAGAGAGTGGAGAGCAGCATTGAAACAACAGGGGGAAAAAACCTGAAAGTAATAGGTCAAAATATTTCTAGGAAGTTATGTCGCAGCCTGAAGAAATGGTAACAGCACTATCATATCCATCAAGGTTTTCTGTTTGTTGGGAAGTCCTTTTGAGTGTTTCATCCGAAGTTTTAAATAATCATTCCCTCATTCTGCATTTGCCCTTGAATGTTTCTTACCATACATATGCAGGTGGTTGCAGCTCTGCGTAAGTACCTGTGGGTATTTTTCTCTGTAAAGTACACACCGTTCAGCTGCTTTTATTGCCATGACCTTGACCAGAATCCCTGTTACACAGTTAGCTACTAATAATTTTTTTTTTTAATTTGCCTCCATTTTAAAATACACATTTATTTTTTTACCTGTGGACACACAGTTGATTCTTCTTTCCAGAGCAGAATGTTGTCTGTTCTTAGCCCAATTCACTGAAGATCTGCGCTGTGCTCAGATCAGACGTTTGTGTTGTCCTTAGCACTTTGCCCATCAGTTACATTCATAAAGGTAAAATATCATTAGTCATTGCAGTGATCATTAATCGATTTAACATTTGGAGGAAGGTTATCTGAATTTTTATTGAAGTTTATTAGTCGTTAGAGTTCAATACCAATTATTTAAAACAATTTAAATTGGCACTATTCTTTTGCTCACTAAATGAAAATTCTTCTACCTTTGTCATCCTTTGGAAGAAAAAACTCTTTCCAAAAACATTATATTGAATTTCTTGTAACTCTCACTTTAGTTTTTAATAATAACCTTTCTGATCCTGTAGCTCATTTGAACACCTGACCTGGGTACTGATGGTGGCTGAAGGTAATTCTGGGGTGCCAAAAGAAATATCAAATGCATCACAAGAAGGCTTATTGGTCCTGATACTACTTCTTATGTTAAAAAATACAGTTTTGGCTGAATTATTTTCCACGTGACAATGAATTAAGATGATGAAGCTCGAAGAGTATTTTTGACTAATGGTCTGCCTGTCTTTGAGATGTTTGGAGCTTCTTCTATATGCAGAATTAATCAATAAAGAAAGACTTATTTTACTCTTTGTAGCTGACATAGTAATTCCCTTCACTTTATTTGAAGAGGCAGGGTTGCAAAGAGGTATTAGGCATGGCTTGTTTAGATCAAATATTTCTAGTGTAGCAACAGGCCATTAGCACATCTCTCTGCTTGTTATTTTGAACAGCAGATTTCTTCAGCTGAGACTTCAGCTTCTCAGACCTCCTTTGTTGCTGTAGGATCCTTTCATAGAATGTATTCCTAGTACACTCAGTAACTTGGAAAGATATTTCTTTGTTTTACATGTGAAAAATCGTTATTAAATGAGAGTATTCTCAGCAGGCTGGAAGATGTAATAAAACAACTGTTTTCATATTAAATTTCCCATGTTTATAGGAAGACCAAGAGTTATAAATAGCTTCTTCCAAACGTGTTTTGAAGACTAACTCAGAGATCCAACAGAGTTTTCCCAAAAGTTTTTATGTAGATGTTCCTTCAATGATACAATCTTAGCGATAGACAGAAGAAAATAGTGATGGTTTTGTTAATCCTCTCTGGAAGGTGTTTTGTTTTACCTTTTTCAAAACCATGCTGTAGCTCTTTTTACTGACTCAAATGCTACATATTCCTGTACTACCTCTCTGAGGCAAGTGCAAAACCGGTTTTACAGCAGTGGCTCATCGTGTACATAATACCATTGCAGTGGCATTCCCTCTGCATCTCTGGAAAGCTTATTGCTACAAAGGGCTTCTTTTAATAGGAGTTAATTAGGACTAGAAAATTGCTTGTTGTTTTTTATTGCATCCAAACCCCAGGACATGCTGCACTAATCCTCTAGTGCTGTGTGGTGCTATAAGAGAAGTATTCAGTTGATGTCTCAAGTTTCTTATTAGCTTTGAAACTGTTCCTTATCAGATCATTTAACTCATTAACTCTTTCTACACATTATGATAAGTTCATATAATGTGTTAGTTAGAGATTCTTCTTCCTTATTCTTTCATTTGAAATGTATGTTTAAAGGCAATGCCAATAAAGTAAAAAAAAAAAAACTTTCTTTCTTCTCCTATTCCACATTTTTATTTAGGACAATGGAAAATGAATTCAATTCATTCGAAACACCCTCAGCAAGGAGTAAGGTGCTACTGCTTCATCCAAGGAGCAGTTCAGAAAATGGATTTTTGTCCAGGACAGAGACTGCTTTCAATTTTTGCAAGAACAACTGCATTTGTTTTTTGTGCAGCTCTCCTCTGTAAGATACATGCAGAAGAGAGACAGCCCAGGCTGCAGAGGAAGAATTTACTTTTCCTGTTTCATCACTCAAAGCAGATTAATTCTAAAACTTGCATTTGCACAAGTTATATAGGTATAGGCAGTAAAATTAAAACCTCTATTTTTTCCTATTGTAGCATCAGTTTTTCTACCGATTCTGTAAGCAATCTGATACTGAAAATCTGTGCTTTTGATCCTTTTAAAGCTAGAAATTTGCATTTTGCAGTTGAGCTGTCGAGTCAGTAGAAACCTTGAGGCCTGGAAAAGGCCTTTGGAAAGTTGTCCAGCACAGTTTTTAGTTTGTTGCAGAAACTTAAGCTTGTATTTATTTGTTGGTATAATGCTGCTCTGATTTCCCATCTTCTTACCAAAATTCACTATTGAGTTTTGAGGCAGCAGTAAGGCTGAGTAATAGCATTTCTTCTGTGAGTGTAGAATTGATATGAGAGTATTTGACATTTTGCAGTTTATTCTTAATTTAACAGGAATGCCTTTAAAATCATGATTTCAGACTTAGGGGTTTTGAGTAATTATATAAGAGGCATTATCATTAAGATATAAAGTGCAGGACACTGTAATCTATTATTAATGATGCAATTGTTAATTGTTAACTTCTAGCAGTTTCGTATTTAATGCACACTAAGATGGCACCATTCCTGTAAACTCCTGCTTGCTTTTGTCTCCCTCCCCAATTGCAAATCTACTTTTGAAGTGCATACTCTATGTGATTAAATAAAAGGACATGAAAATTAGTGAGGAAATTGCATGGTGTAGCCATTTTAGTGATGAATTTAAATGGCTGTTTAGCAAAATGGAGTAATTTATCACTTATCTAGTGGTCCCTGTAAGTCATTTATCGTGAGTAGCAACTATCATAATTTTATTCTAATCTGAGATGGTGGGAAGGGATCAGAGGCTCATACTTCAGAGGTTCATACTTCTTGTAATTGTCTACTGATTTAATTATTGTGTGTAAAATAAAACATGAGCTGGAAAACTTCTCCAAGATTCTTTGCATCGTGATATTATACCTGACTTTGTATCAGTTACGCTGTTAAATTTTCCGTGGCAGGTAGAACTTTTCTTTGCGCCTCATTTTACTTAAATGCATATTAGTTTTAATTTTATGTTGGACACCAGCAGTGCAAACTTTGGTGCCCAGGATCACAGGTGCAGTGTGTTTTTTGAGATAAGCCATATTCTGATAGTATAATGTCATGAACAAAGACTATGGCAGTCCAAAGCTCTTGGTTATAGCAATTAACCAAAGTTTTACTTTGTCATGGTTTTGAGTGGAACATTTTCTGCCAGAGAAAGACTTGAGCTGGTTCACCAGATTCCTGAATCTTTGGAATGAATAGACCCTTCCACAGTTTTGTTTGTTTGTTTGTTTGTTTGTTTGTTTGTTTTTGGCAAAAGGAACATTTAAAACAATAATTAGAAGCCCTTGAGAAGTGATTCCTCAGTCCTTCAGAATAAATTGCTTATGTATGGCCTTAAATAACCTCTCTGGTTTTGTTCTCACATTGGGCTAATCATGATTACCTGATAATGGACTTATTCCCTCACAAAGGGAAGGCATTTGTACTTACTGGAGGGGGAAGGGAGCATTAAAAAAAAAAAAAGAAATGAACAGGTAGAGATTTCCCAGCTGTGGATTTGGAATCATGAATGTCATTTTATCTCCGAATTGCTTCCTTGGAATTTTCTGTGGAGACTCGTTTAGAGCACAAGGAGTATAGTTTCTGGAAAGGAAAAGAAAGATTGTGAGAAATGAAAGGAATCATGGAAGATTCTTCTGTTAAAAAAATTACTTACAAGAGATAGGAAGAGAAAACTGCTAGTGCACAACAACAGCACTACTTGTAAAAATTAACCATAGCTGATAAAGCAGACCCTCTGCATTCTCTCAGAATGAATTTCTTAGGCTTTATCATAATTCTATCATTTTTGTTGGTTTCATAACTAAGTCTTAAATTTGTTAATTAGACAGTAATATTTTGGTTTTTTCTTTGAGTGCCTGCAATTTATTTCTAAAGGCGACCTGGTCAGCCTTTATGATGTGATTGGGAATCAAAAAATGGTCAAATTCAGTATAACATTTGGAGAATGGCTTTATAGTCTTTTTAATTTTTCATCTTAAGATCCAGTGAGTGATGTATTAATGGAAGGGTCAAGGCTGGCTTCCTAAAAGAGCAGTGTGCTGAGAAACCTTGTGCATCATGCATCCTGAGATCATTCCACATTCGGTGGTGTATGCCTCATGTGGAGAGTATTCCCACTGTATGGAATGGCAAGCCATTAGTTTGCTATTACTGCAAAGTTTGCCACAGAAGGAGCAGTTCAGGCTGTGTGTTTTTATTCTATCAGTCATTCTTGTTAATGGTTTTGTCTACATGCTCTTTTAGTGTAGTTTTCCCAAGCTGCATTACTTTTACAGAAAGACTTTATAAATTAGTTGATGGTGTAGCAGATAAATGTTTGAATTTTAAATTGTTGTGAAATGGAGCAGTAAACAGTACATCTGGGAACATACTAGACTCTGGGTTGGCATAGTTTATTTATTCAGAACACATTTAATGTTTTGAAGATTGTAGAGAAGGAACTTGGCTCTTAGAAGTAGAGTATCACCAGCATTAGCTGATTTTCTCTTTGACAGTAATTATTTTGGCAGACAGATAAATTGACAGCTCTCTGCCACGTTTTGTTGTGTAATAGTAGATGGGTTTGTCACATGGGTTGTTGGGATTTCGTTAATAAACTTTTGGGTTCTTCGTATGTAAAGGAACATTGCAGCTATCAACAAACAGATTTGATTTACTCCTGCTACAATTTTTTTTCTCTTGTCTATGGTCCCATTATTATTACTACTTATTAAGATCAGAGCATCTAGTCCTGTGTATATGATTTAAATCAGGCATGCACACGTGATCGAATCATTATGGAATCAGCCAGACCGAGTTTATGAAGTAATACTGCCAGTGAGGTGGGTGGGTGTGCTGTAAAGCTTAGCGTAGTGCTTGTGTACCATTGTAAAATCTGCTGAGGCCTATGGAAGTTTTTCTTCTGTATGTTTCATCAGGCTAAGGGCTTAAATCAGCCTCTAAAGAACTGAATTTTAAAACTGTTGTTGGCTTCAATGGGGCAAGGAAACAAACACTTTCTGCAGCAGGTGCTTTAACAGAGCATTTCTATTGTTTGAATCCTGTCTGTGACACAAACAGGTTGTGTCATTCTGTATTTGCACATCTCCTGTAGTTCTGGGTTTTCACTGCCATAGTATACAACAGTTTACAGTACTCAAAATTCAGAATAAAAACATGTTAAACTCCCTTATGGTGTTCTTATTATCTTGTGCTTTTCTGTGCAGGTAATTACATTTTAATCATTAAATGAAGTGCAACACTTCATACTGGCTAGAATGACTGCCATGCATTTTTAATGGTTTCTCTAAGTGTCATTAAGTGATAATTTGAAAAAAATAAACAAACAACCAGCAGTTTACACAACTGGTTATTAATGAAGCCTGTTCTTAATTTGCTTGAAGGATCAACAAAAATTTTGGTATGTAATGTAGCAACAGATTATGACTGAGTTATTTACATAAAACATTTGAATGTTTTATATATGTATTTTAAAAAAAATTGTCCATTCTAAATACATGCATTCATATCAAGAGTAAAATAGCACATCTTCTTGATATTAAAAGTCGATACAGGGTTGATTACCAATATTGTTCACTGGCTTTTCTGTCGTTTGCTGAAACATTTTGACTTATGTGCCTCCTGCTGTATGTGTGCTAAAAAAATCTGGTTTTCAGTGACAAAGCATGCAAAAGGTTTGTAAACAGATTTCCTCTTCTTGGTTTTCCTGAATCTTTGCTAGCCTGTGGCAGACCTGTGGCTTTTTTACCTCCTATCTTCCCATTTCAGAGCTGGGTGTGGCAAGGCAGAGTTGGAGTTGCAGTGTCCCATCGTTTCCCAAATATCAATGCTAGATTGAGGGCAAAGATGCCTGAGGTTTCATCCAAGTGATCATAAGAGGGAGGTTTAATTTTTGTGAGGAACGAATTACTCTGAAGACTGGAGAAATGTGGAGATATTTTATTGGTATTTACCCCACTTTCAAATAATTTCTGTAAAATTTGCAGCTTGGCCAAACTAGTATATAGTCATAGAAGATGATATTTGAATTCACGGCATGCAAACAGTGTGAAAATAGCAAATAATGGGTATTTTTGGTTTGGCAGGTAAGCAGAAAAGATAGTTTGGTAGGAAAAACATGCAATTAGTGTCCTTATGCACAATGTTCAAACAGGTTTTTTGACCAAAGTATTTTCTCTGAAGTAAAATACTATGCTCGGTTTTAGCATTTTTGTTTTCAAGTCAACCTCTGTTTTTAAACAAGTGAATGCTAGTTTGATGTGAATATAAGTAATTTGTTTAAAATTTTAATTTGGTGGCATTGATAAGTATCATGGACTGTACTATTAAAACTAAAAGGAATGAGAGAAGGTTCAAAAATTAACAGTGAATGCTGCAGGGGTAGTGCTTGAAGAATTACTCAATTTTTTTCTTAGATGACCTGCTTGCTTCTTCAGGTGCTTGTTTAGGAATAATTTTTTTAAAAAGGGCCTGGCATGTATTTAAGTTCCATACGTATCCACGTCTCTGTGAATGATCTGGTTTTACGGAAGTAGTTTACGGTGTGTAATGTGTGTACATAAATATTTTGCACAATGAGTCATTGATGCCCTTCAGGTTTTTGTGTTATAGTCATTAAATACATGGGACAAAACTGCACATACCAGGTTGCTGCATCTGTTTTATCGTCTCTGCATTGTAAGCGTTCATGCTGTTTTAATACGCCTGTGCAGCAAACGCCCATCGCAAAGAAATTTGCTCTTGAGCATTTTATGCTTTTATTAAATATTCATTAGATGAGATGCAGGGTATTCCTGCAGGCTGCTGCTTTGAGTGCATTGAAGCCCCACAAAATGCACTATTTGTGAATCCTTTATGCACCATGAGCCAGGGTGTTCCTCCTCTACTGAAATGTGTCAGGGTCCGGGATGTGTTGCTGTCAGCGCAGTGGTGTTCTACATGCAGGACTGATTTGGAAGGTTTAAGGCCTGGAGAATACACCAGCTCCTCCTGCATGTTTACTGTGCACGATGAATGGCCAAGACAGGAAGCAGTCTGTATGCTATAGGTGACCAACTCGTTACTTGTTGTAACAGAGCAGAGGAGCACGGCTTAATATGAAGCTGGAGACTATTTTAGTTTGATTTTGTGTTTTGTGAGATGTGCTGCCAACAGCAGGAAAAAGCATCCCGGAGGGTGCTCAGGGAGGTGGTCTTTTTTTTATTTTTTTTTTTCCCTTTTTAAAAAAGTGATTGTTTACAAAATAGGCCAAGGCTGTGAAATCCAGCTGTGGATTTCCTGTGGCAAACTGTTTTCTTTCACTCGGGTTTACATCCAGCTGAATCTTGTTTTGAGCTGTAAAGAGAGCATAATCGATAAATAGTCATTTTTAGTTTTTTCCACTGTAACATAGTATGATTTGGCTGCTGCCACAAAAAATTCCCATCCACACCCCCCAAAAAAACAAAACGAAAAAAAAAAAAAACACCAACCAAACAAAAAAAAACACCACTAAGAGTTCTGCATCAAATCTGAGAGAAAGCACTTCAAGTGAACACAGACTAATAATTTTTCATGCTCTTATGACAAAGCAAAGTTAAAGCAAAATGCAGTCATTGGCTGGTGCCTTATCTGAAGTATTTTGTAGTAGTGTCTCAACTTACTGTGCTCTATTATCTAAAGAGAAGCGTTTTGAATGTCCAGGATCAATGTTAGTGTATAGGCTACAACAGAAGTCAAACACACCCAGAAAATTCTCAAAAAATCTGTCCTCACACCTGCTTTTTTTCATGTTCTGTCATTCACTGGTCTCCTGATTTCATGCTGCTATTTCATTTATCTGTATATTTACACATATGTTTTGGTTTTGTTCTAATGGTAACACAGTGATGTATGCAGCTTTGTCCTGGCGATTTTTATTCTCAAGAAAGATGAAATTTTATATCCTCAGGTTTTCATACCTTCATCCTTACACTACATGAGTACCTACAGGTTTTCACTGGGATTTTACTAGTTTATTATAAGCTAAACAGATAATTTCTGACTTTTGTAGCTCTAAATGCTATACACCCCTAGTGTAAGGTCAGTGTACATGTTCATGTGTAAGATTTTAGGAGAAATGTAATCTCCATATATGTTATACTTGATTTTCTGAGATTGAAAGCTCAGCTATTTGTGTTTCACCTTCAGCATAAACTAAGATAAATAACCTGTATGGCACATACTAGCTAGTAAAAGTACATCCCAGAAAAAAACCCTGTTCATTTACTGATGCATATTAACTTCCTGTCTGGCACAGTGCTATATAAAGCTTTAAGGTGGTTTCCTAAATGAATGCTTTGTAGCTTTATTTTATTCAAGACCTGAGGCAGAGCTACTGGAAGTATCTAGGTTATTGATTCTTTTTGAGGTGTCATAATTTTAGTGAGAGTTGGGAAGGAAAAGATCTGTGTTTTGACTAGAATAATGCTTTGGTCCGTACGTTCACCCAAATTATATATATTTAGATGTGTTTCAGATCAGATTGCTTAAATAGCATTAGTTCAATGGCTGGTACAGTTTATTTTCTAAGTTTAATCATGTACATGAAAATTGTGTTAGAAAATAGTTAAAAATATGTTCACAGTAAATCTCATTTATCTCCTTCATGGATTTTAAGTGTTTTAAATGAATTATTTTTTGATACAGTGCTTACACTAATACTGCTAAATTAGCTATGAAAATAATTCATGCAAGTTGCCTTTAATTAAGTGCCAGCGATTTATTTGTTTGTTTCTCTCCTTTTGTTTGCCAGGAAAAGAAGAATATATTGCGACATTCAAGGGATCAGAATACTTCTGCTATGATTTATCTCAGAACCCCATACAGAGTAGCAGTGATGAAATAACTCTGTCGTTTAAAACACTTCAGAGGAACGGACTGATGCTTCACACAGGAAAATCGGCTGATTATGTCAATCTTGCACTGAAAAATGGAGCTGTCTCCTTGGTCATTAATTTGGGCTCAGGGGCCTTTGAAGCGCTGGTGGAACCTGTGAATGGGAAATTTAATGACAATGCCTGGCATGATGTGAAAGTAACCAGGAATCTGCGTCAGGTAACAGTACAATG
>VZTI01003051.1:492437-507437 GCA_013397865.1 Struthidea cinerea | reverse complement strand
CTGTTATTGTTGGTATACAACATCCAGGAGTTGTTACTGTAGCTGCTTTTTATGTAATCAAAGTTGGTTTTGATACCTGTAAGAATGGTTGGATATGCTCTTTACCTTTCAAATTCAGCTGAAAGAAACATAACAACAATGCCTTAAATATTATTCTCATATTATTGGTGGTGGAAATACATTGAAGTTCATATACACATAGAATTGAAAACTGCTCCTGATTCCTTCCAAACAAATGGCAAACACAGAAAAAAATATATTCGTTATCTTGGTTGACATGAATTTTCATTTTTCATTATGTGAAACTGGTTTATTGAAAAAAAACTGCCTGCTGTAAATGCAGGAGTCCATGAATGAACTGAAAAATCACTGTTGACTCAGCTATAATTTTTTATGGTATGTCATGGTATGTTAGGGTTACAGAAAAGTCCGTCACTAGCATCTTGTAATGATGTGGGGCTATAAAGGACACCGTGCTTCTTTGGTATACTGGGTTCTGATTAGCTGCCTCCCGTCAGACTTTGAACTGTGTGGTACCCTTTTGCTCAGGAACAGCAGCGTGGTTATTACAGGCTGCTTCTGGGAACCTTCAACAGATCAGACAGATTACTCCTTCACACAGATAGGAAAATGTCCCTTTTGCATCCTGTGTTTAGACTGCTGTTAAAACGGTTTCTCTAAATCATGGAACAGCTGTGGTTGTTAAACATTTCCTAACTGCTTTATGTCAAGTGTCAAAAAGCCTGATTTTCATTATCCTGTTTAGCACGGGCTTCATCTTTCCTGAGCCAACTCTCAAAAAGTATTCAACTCCGCTAATTAGTGTTTGCTTTCAAAGTTTATAACATACTCAAAGAACTATAATTAAAGCTTTAGGAGCCTTAATATTAGCACTATATCTACCTAAACCCCACAAATATCTAAATATAGGAGGCTACTGTGCTTGCACTACACTTTGCTTGCTAGGGAGGGGCTTAGCAGAAAAAGCAGATGTACGATATATTTGTCTGATAGCTGAGATGATGCGGAAGCTGAGAGTGTCACAACCATCCTTCTGTTCTGAAGGTTTTCATTTTTCCCTTAGGAAAACTTGTGGATTTGTTTTTCTTGGCTTCTTGACTTTACTTGACTATTTTCTATGAGTTAAAATTACTTGTGCTGGAGAGGTAGGAGGTGCATAGGATTACAAAGTACACTTTCAAAGAAGAGTTTTTAGTAGAACCTCTTCTGTACAGTTGCTCAGGAATATGAAACAATTGAGAATGCAAAATAAAAGAGTCAACTGAAACTTCACAAAAAATAACAAATTTCAAATAATCTGGTATAGATTTTGTTGGATTTTTACCTGTAGAAACGAGATAAAACAACACAATTTCTCCCCCTTGCTCCCAATACTCTTCTTGTCCTATCCATACCTTAGATTTCAATCTTAGTTTACTCATTCTTCAGGCCTGCTTTCGAAAAGCATCCCTTAGATTTCTCCTTCTAGGGAATTCTTTTAGGCTGTGTGTTTTTTAGATGTGCTGCTTTTCTTCTTTCTGTTTTAAACAAATTTTATTTTTAACTGCTTCTAAGAATAAAGTGTATTGAACATTCAAATCCCAATATGTCATTCAAATTGTTTGTTATACTTTCAAAATTCTGTTGGTTCTTGGCACAACTCAAATGCTCCTTCAGGTACTTTAAACTGAGAAGCCCTGACCTTTTTTCCCTACATTCAAATAGCATCAAATGAATGTTCCCATAATAAAAACAATATATGCATTTTATATATTATTTCATTGCAAGTACAGAAAAAAAAAAATCCAAGGAACCATGCTGTCCTGAATTAATGTGATGCTGAAAAGCTGGTTTGAATTTATTTTTAAAATACTTTGTGAAAGATGTCAGCTAATTTCAATAGTCATAAGTAATGTGAAAGGAAATGGCTGTGCAGGAACAAGATTTTGTGCTAGGAAAATGTCCCCCAAACTGAATCCATTTAGAGTTAGTTTTGGCCTTCTTCTTGCCTACTTATTGCTCAGAATGTGATGCTCGACTAGAATCACTGTAAAAACTGTTTACCTGCTCAGTGCTAAACAAAACAAAATAAATCTCTGGTCCTACAAACCTGCATATATTTAACATTGCTTCTTAAGTTCACAGACATAAATTTTCTGTTGAGCAGGGCTTACTCTGTGGTACCCAGAACTGATAGTCTCACGCAGATTGTGTTAGTCTTTATCTCCCATATGTCCAGATTCGACTCCAAATACTTTTTTTTCTGTGCAGAAGACATATCTGGATAGCATTTGAAGAATTTCTGCTCACATCTGAGGATTATACAAACCGGTCCTGAAGCACATGAGGTGTGACTCTGAGGTGGCTTGGTCAGCTGTGTGTTTGCACAGTAAATCAGTGCTCGGTTGCATTGATTTCACTGTATATTTGTGTCAGTTCAATGGACTCAGTGCTTCCAAGTCCAAGGACTAAACAAGGTACAGTTCTACCAAAACTACCAAACATTTTGGTTATAAACCAAATCTTCCAAGCTGTGCCACCTGTAACAAAGCTGTGGCTGTACCACTAAAAAGATAATGGAGACAGCAGTGGTGGTGTGACTGTTTTGAGAGCTGCCAAAGGTTATTCTGTTCCTTTCTTTCCTTGCCTTGTAGAGTATCTGTAAATTCACTTAACGTTCAGAGCATTGGGGTAGGACTGAAGTAGGGAATGTGGGATTAAGCACTAATAGATTTACAGTAAAGAGGAGAGAGATACAATAAATAGCAGGCAGTTGATGAGCCAGTTGGAGAACATAGAAAAAAGTGGGAGAATTAAAATTTGGGAGGCTGTAACGGAATTTTAGGAGATGTATTGTTGTAGTTCAGTTTGAAGAGGTAAGATTTGCCCTGGTGGATGGAAAAAGATGGAAGGATTATTTATTTTTGAGGACTTTGGTCTGGGAAACTGAAGGATCTCCCCAGGAAAATCTTTCTGCCGTCACTTTCTCTGGCAGTTAATACCACCAGAAAGTGAGGCCTGAACGAATTGTATTTGATAATCTGAATTCTGTATTTTGAGTCCAATCCTCTTTCTTGTTGTCTGTAACTAGTACGCAACGCTTTTCTTTGTGTGGTGGTTAATACATTTTTAAATAAAATTTTGTCCATTTATTTAAACCTCTTAAAAATGACCAGTTTTCAACCAGTACTGTAAAGAATTTTCTTTAATCCTGCATTGTCTAATATTGTTGTCACTTCCATATGCAAAATATCTATTTTTTTTCATTCCCCAAACCTTTTGCCTTAGTTGACTTTGATCTGTCACCCCCTGGATAATTTATGAATGATTAAGATACATCTAGCTCTGGTTACCTCTATAAATGAGAACACTTTGTTATTTTATACCATGAGTATCTTCTGGAGGCTTTTCAATGTATATGACAACAGGACAGTTTTCTGATGGCATCTTCTGTGAAACAAGATCATCTTGGCTGTCCTGGATCTGTTCTGTGGTGGTTATTAATTTGTTTGGGTGGGTTTTTTTTGTTTGTTTGTTTTTTTTTTTTTTTAGATCTAGTAATCAATTTAATATAACATATTTGCTGAAAAGCAGCTTGCCGATACATTTTAGGACTGAATTTATCTGTTTCCTACGATGAGGAAAAGTAGCATTTTTAAAGACTATTTCTGCTGGCTTTCATTAATATGGTCAAGAGCACACTGCTTATACCTAACTGTGTTGCAAACAAACTGATAAATGCTGTTTTAATGAAGCCCGAATAGATGCAATTTAAGCATTTGCTTCCTCATGTTAGCTGCACTAGGAGAAAGTCGTACAGAAACCTATTTAAAAAAGAAATAGCTGTTTCTCTGAGGCAGTCAGGATTGGTTCTCAGGGAAGTATATGTTTTCCTGTGATCCATGCTGGCAGTTTCTGAAAGTTAAGTAAAATGGAAGACTGAGGTGTTTGGCTTTGTTTATCCAGCAACGTAAGAAGGCCTCGTGGTAGAAAACATTGCTGCGACTTTGGCAGAAAAACAGAGCCTGAAGTCAGTCCTTTGTCTGAGATGGTAAATAAGTCCAGAGTGGTGCCAATTCTGCATGTAATAGCTTGTGCACCACTGCCAGAGTCACTTCACTGGCTCAGTTGAAGGCATATTAGACAGATTAAAAACTCCTAAATGCAGAGATTACCTTACTTTTTTTTACAGAACACCACTCTGACCTTCTGGTAATGCCAGAAGGTAACAATGATGGTGGCAAAAGAAATGTTTTGGAGATTGAGTATTTTATTTCTGTATGCAGAGAATTAGATCTCGTCTAAAAATAACAGTGTTCCACTGAAGCTTTGCATAATGTGTAATACAGGAATTTAAACTTACAAAACCCCCTTATTCCTTAGAGATTTGCTTAAAGATCTCTGTTTTCCACACTCTTGGACAGGGGTGCAGAAGAACACATGCACTGTTGTGACAAGTGGTGTCAGGTTTAAGATAAAGATAACAGAAGTTACAACTTTCAGGCCTATCCCAAGTCTCATAAAGCTGCATGTGCATTTTCAAGTACAGAACTTGATTGGTTTTGTTCTAAACACTATTTCCCCAAAACCTCTGAGAAGTAACTTTAAGCAAGGAAGAGGAGGGCTCCTCTGTGAAAGGGGAGAATGTTTAGAGGACTCATCCTTTTGCAAGAGGAAGAACAGTATATTTTGTAGTGATGGTTTCAGATGTCCAAACTGTCTTCATTTTAATATCTTTATTAAAATTGAATAAAATATAATTTAAGTTTAAGGAATGACAAAAGAAAAGGAAAAAAGTCAGGAGAAAATGAAATCCCCATTGAAAAAAGTCAACCCAATTTAATTAGATTACTGTAGTGTTTCAAAGCATCTCTGTTCCTCACCCTAGCACACATTGTAAATAATCTGTGATGCTCTAAGGGTTTGAGTCTTTCTAAAGCTGCCATAAAACAGCTCTTTTTCTGCATCTTCAATACTTTTTACTCAATGAGTGTCTTCAAGTGAGCACTGGAAAAATCTGTCAAAAATATTAGCATGACTTACTGTGAAGTTAAGTAGAAAACTATGTTACCCGACTAACTAACCCTAACAAAGGGTTGTGAGTAAAATCTTTGCCAAATTTTCGGTATGTATAGGTTTGGCTGTGACTATGGCATGTGTTGTTCTATGACTGATGGTGCAGTTATAGGCAACAGTAACATTTCATGACATTACTAAAAAGTGCATGGGCAAGTTTATTAAATAATTCAAATATAAAAGAAGTCTGGAGTCATGGTAGTCTCATTTTTATGGAAGGCTAAGGGCCTACTGGCTGTTTGAGAAGTTAATTACTGTGTGCATCATTTGTATTAGTTTAAAACCAAAATTTTCCATTGCTGGTATCGGGTTCTGTGGGAAGTTAAGTCCTGACCCAGTGAAGAGCTGAACGGAGAGGGCACATGGAGGACAACCTGTGTCATGAGTGTACTAACCGGGGCTAAACTTATGTATCTGGAACTATATCGGGAACAGTGACTGTTCTGCCAGCAAATGTTCACATCTCTGCTTTGTTTTTCCAAATTACTTTAACTGGCATGTCACCGCTGTATTTAGCTGTGCTGTGTAAGTGTGCATTGAAACAATCTATTCTGGATCCCTCCAGAGTGGCTCTTTATGCAAAGTAGTGGATTTTTGTTTGATGGAAGAAACAGTTTTTGGAAAGCGGAATAGAAGTGCCTAAATGAACAGAACAGAAATGGAGTTTTTTCCAAAGCAGTGGAAAGTTCTGATGCGAACAGGACATTTTAAGGAGCTCTATTTCTGACTAGGAAGGTTAAAATATGGAAATAACTGAAAAATGTAGAGTAAAATACCTCAAAATGATTAAAATTTCCCCATTCTTGTTGGCTGTTCGTTAATGCTGTAGGTTCTATGCAACTACTTCACCTGAGGAAAGCTTTTACGTTCTAGTAATATTTAAAGTTCAGTGAAGATGTGTATTTCAAAATAGGATAAACATTATATGCTGTAATTTTCTAACTTTCTCAAACTTCTTTCTTCTAATTAGCTGAGGGGTGTTTTGTTTTATTTTTTTTCTTTTTTTATTTTAGTCCTTTTTTTTAATTTTTATGGTTACTGTCTGCCTTCTGCTCTGAAAACAATCTGTTTTCTTAAGAAAACTCATGCTTGAATTCTAATGCAAATTTGATATCATCAGCTCTCTACGGCTGTTCCAATTCTGACATCCTCCATCTGCCTAAATAAAATCACAATTTCTGCATTTGTACTGCTTTGTCAGATATACTACTTCCTTTTGTTTCACATTAATTTTTAATCTTTCTTCTCCACACAATCTTTAGCTTGCTGATCTGGTGTTTCACTTCTTCTGTTATCGTTCTGCTCTCAGATATTTATTTTGGATACGAAAAATACATGTTCTCTGGAAAGATGTGGTACTTAATGGCAGTATTTAGTATCTGTTGCAAGCTGACTCCCAGGAAATGTCTGGGCAAAAGTTTGCCAGACATCTGTGGGTCGAGTCCTCTCCTGAGTGACTCAGGAGAGCAGAATTGAAGGATAGCAGATTGATAAATCTCATGTTGCCAAGACAAACAGAGAAGCTGATGTGTTAATGTGTAATGAACCATTTCAACATTCAAGGGAAAAAAAAAAGAACAACAAAATGCTAAGTTCTGCTAGCACTGTGATGGAGATGTCTCTGTAAAGATATTTGTCAACTGCTGACTTAGTTACTGAAGGTCGGGGTGGGGGGTTTGTTCTCATGAATACCAATATAATTTTGAGAAAGAAGTCACTGGCACAGAATTTAAAGAAAAAAGCTCTAGTTTTTGGTGAGAGGAGAGACACTAAATTCTGTGTATTTTGCAGTTGGAAGATATGTGTCCTTGATCTGGAGAGGCTATATGAAGTAAATGTGGAAATGGAGAGGATATATTTCTCAATGCATCCATCTTTCTCTTTTGAAAAGGTCATGTCTTGACATTATGCCTCTTCTGCAATTTATATGCGTAGAATGATAACACACTTTGAAACGCTACTTTGCTAAAGAACATTCTGTACTTTGAGTTATTACATGGCTATTTATAATGTATTTTTTTATTCATAAAGATGTTTACAGGCAAATAAAAATGGCAGAGAAATGCTTTTTAATATAAGTTTTCTTGATTCTGTAAGTAGTATCTGAAAAAAGGACAACCCCAGGGAAGCATAGGGAAAAATTAGGAGTGCAAGTATGGTAAGATATTTCTTTTTACAGTGATTATGAGTAGTTCTGTGATCTGTGAATGGCCCCTGTCAGTCCTTTGTTTATCAAAGTAGCTGTGTGTCTTTGATCTTTGCTTTATAATAGTCTTTTAGGTAGACATGAATGCAAGTCACTGCTGAATACAACAGTGACCCTATTGAGCATTATTTGGAGGCTCAGGAAGATCGGAAACGATGGCTCTGGATTTTTATGTTTTTGTGCAGTGCTGCACCATGCTGACAAGAATCAGTTGGATTCCCACATTTAAAGTCTTTTCAATCATCTGGAGCAATAAATAGGACATGGATGCACGTTGGTTTATGTTAAAAATAGATAAGTTTTTAAAAAGCTGCCTACTAAAAGTTTAATGTATTTGAATCAACTTTAGTTTAAGATTTAGAATGCATCTATTTAAAATATCGTGTAGGGAGAAGTAATCGATACCGATGAGGAAAAGAAACAAGTCTTGTGAGCAGACCACTGAAATATTGCACCTTGAAAGCTTAGAAGCTTTATTGACCACAAGCACGCAAGGACTTGCTAAGTTGAGATTTAACACTTAGCTCCAGGAGTGTGTGGTACTCGAGATTTATGTCAACCTCAGTGACCCAACCAGCCAGGCCATCTTTAATCCTTCTCCACTCCCAGCACTATGAAAATGACTGCTGACTCTTGAATTCATTGGTGGTATTTACAGCTCTGGCCTGAACTGCTACCGTGTTCTGTAAATGTTCTGCTTGTGGACAAAGAGCTATCTGCAAGAATCTTTATTTGTGCTGTCAGTTTTATGGTTTAGGTTTTATAAATTAAGTGATATGGCTTGGTCTTCAAAGCTTTTACTAACGATTACAGTTAATTTATCTCACTTTCCCTCCAAACCCTTCACTAATTTAGCTTTTCCTAAAAGCCTGTTTCTTTTTATCAGTAATACCCATTTATTTAAGCTCTCCTAGTTTTGTCCAATCCTGGAATTGTACTTTATCAGACCTTTGCCATCACCACAACATTGAATGTGTCAGAAGTGAAAGGATATCGTAGAACTCATGTTCTAATGATCTTGGGAATTATAAGTTCCAGCCTGAGAGTTTTTTGTCCAGGATACTTAGGGCATGACACAAATGAAAAAATAAATAGCAGATTTCTGTATATAATACAGTGAATGCTTTTAGAAATCTACTTATTTATAAACAAACAAACAAGCAATATGTAATTCGGAGAGAAACTGAAAGGGAGCTTGAAGCAAATCTTTGAATACAAACCACAGAATTTTTTTGGGGAGTGAAGCATGGAATTTTTGCATGCTAAAGTTCTATTGTAATTGATGTTTATCATGTTTTAATTTTCTTGATTTCTGTTTCATTTCAGTGAAATACAGAGGTGCTAATTCAGAAGAACCATTTGGCTTCTGTTTAAGACACTGGAGTTCTACTGTTGTAGACTTACCCCAGGCTTTGCTAGCTTTTAGTCAAACCTGGTCAAGGAGTTCAACCCTTTGAGAGAGGGAAAGTGATTTTTTGGGGTTGTTTGCTTGGGTTTTGCTTTTTTGGGGTTTTTCAGGGTGTTTTTAAATAGCAAAATATCTAAGGAAATTATTTTATCAGGTCACAGTTGTACTCCATAGATTTCACTCATTCACTCAGTCACTCTCATCAACTTGTCCATCAAAACATCTGAGTGGTCTGGCCTGGATTTCTGGCCTTCAGCACAAAGCCAGGGGCGTGCTGGGTGTGAAGTACTCGCTGCATCTCTTGGGCTCCTTTGCTGACAGTGGCAAACCAGTCTTTGGCCTGCTGCTTCGTCCTCATGTTCATAAGTCAGCAGTTGTTATGGTGGTTACTTTGCTTCAGAGTTTTGCTTACTTCAGGCTCTGCAGCTCTTAAACAACGAGCAGCAAGTGCTGCCTGTTTTCTGTTGGGAAGGTACGTGTGCCATATGTCTCTCCGTGTTCCACTAGCAGGAAAATGGGCTGGTGTGATAGACTGCAAGAGTGCTGCCATCCTCCTGTTGTCAGATTGTTGTCTTCCTTGGAGGGGGTGTCTGTGCTGTGCTCCTGTCAGAGCACTTGCCTCATCAGAAACATCTGTTTCCCAATTTTGTATCTGGGAATGAAGTTTTGGGAGTGATTTCCCTTTGTTAACTGGAAAGGCCATTTTTTAACCCTGATAGTTCTGCTACTGCTTTCTCACATATATATTTTCAGTTGTTACTCACTCATAAGTCTTAGTCCCATTACAAATCTATTAAATATGTACATATAAAATACATAAATCATAGTGAAATCCAAACTTGCAGTCCTGAAATCTGCAAGTCAGCTGTTTCAGTTCATTAAGGGGTCTGGATGTATCATGGAGATGCTGGACGATGACTTAAATTCTGTAATGTTTTGTTTTGTTTTGTCTTTTTCCCCTTCTTCTGAGTGCTTACACAGATTTGGCTGCTTAGATCCTACTTCTGACACATTTATGTGTCAGCTGGTTATGTTCTTTATGTATGCATTTGCCTGAAATTAGGAAACTCAGCATACCTTCACCCTCTTGCTCTGAAAGGTCTGACTCAATGGGCTTTGCAGGAGAAGCTGGCTGATCGCAGGGCAGCGACAGTCACTTCTTTCAAAGCACGGGCAGGAGCCATGGTGGTGTTCAGAATGTGGGAGGGGAGGGTTTGGCTCTTCAGGAGAATAAAATTTCTATTTTTCTTTTTGGGTGGGTACAGGCAGCGCCAGCTGCTTCTCTGTAAAGCGAGAATTCTGTCCATCTGGCTGAAGCCGTGATGCTGTGTGAAATTCAGATTTGTTCTGATAATAGAAAAGTGCTGATATTCAGGTAATTGCTCTGCTAATATAATAGCTCCAGAAAAATCATGACTAATGGACAAGACCACGAGGACAGAGTTTCTGGACTGCTCCTGTTTTTTGCCTGGTGATGTTCATGTAAGTATTGAGCTTTAATGCTCGCACCCCTGTGTGTTCCTCTCCTGACTGGCTGTAAGTAATAATGCAGAGACCATTTAGCAAAACAATTCCACATGCAATATTAGTGTTCAATACAAAAAGTGACCAGTATTGAAATAAAATTATCTACCTATGCTTAGTTGACATAAATATATAAATATACTTTTCTTCTGCCCACAATACCTAGCTGTGGTGGAAAATCCTCTTGAAACTTCTCTTGTGTTAGTGAAGGAAAAGTATTTGCTCTCATTCTTATGGCCCACGTCTTTTTGTTAGGCACAACATAGAGATGTCAGGTATTTATTTCTCTGTAATACTATTTCTGTTCATTTCAGCACTACAAGATAATTCTGCCTTGCACTCCTCCTGTTGCAAGGGTTTTGGACGTTTGAACTGCTATAATATCTGATATAGTCAGAATTTGTTAAGTTCTATCTAGTGCTGGATGAAGAAATAAACAGGGTCTTTAAGATTTGCAATACCCTTTAACTGAGTCAACATAGAAACCAGTTATTTAAAATGTTGATTGATTTAAGTAAGCATGCAGATTCCAGCTGAATAAGGTTAGGCTGAATTCTGTAGTTAAGTACTATGATTCTTTTCTTTCATCCTTGGGGTTTTGTTTTCGAAATCACTAAGAAGCTAAGTTTTAAACACATTTTTGAAACAAAATCGCAATTTACTTTACTCAAAGTAAACATCTCTGCATATGTGTTTTTAATGCTAATTTCTTTTCCCCAGACAACACTAAGATAAATTTGAAAATAGTTTCAGCTGGCCTGAGATCACTTTGGATGTGTGCAGCAACACCTTCAGTCATGTTAAATGAATGCTTTAACTTCTTTTATTCTTGAACTACTTTTGTTTGTGCTGCTGTGAACTAGAACATTAATACTGCATGTCCACACTTGCCCCTGGTTATTTATGCATTTTTACTATTGAAGAGTAAGTGTGCCAAACAAAATCACTGGATTTCTGCCAAATAAATGGCCCAACAAAGAATTACAAAGCCAGTAGTAAATGGGGCCTCTAATTAAAAGCAGGCAAAGTGATGTGGGCCTAGTAAATCACAACAGTGGTACAGTATAAGAAATGTTCCTCATCTCAGAATTACATAGACAGTACTAGGGAGTATTGTGGTGTCAACAACAGACAGGAAATCCACATTTCAGTGGGAACACTTCCGAATAATAAGTGAACATAGAAGTTAAGATACTAACATTTTACATCTATTTTTACATACTTTTGCAATATCTTGAAACCATAGGATCTCTCTTTGCTTCAAGCTCCAGTTTTGTAATGGTCCCTGCTAATAGGTTTTTCAATTCTGCTTTATTCGCTGTAGGTAGTGCAGGTTCATTTAAAGCTTGAAACAGTTGTCGTTTGTGTTTAGTCCTCTTAAGAAAAGGCATTCACATACTGTAACTTATAGCCCTCCATAAAAACTCTAAGGCAAAATAAACTTCTCAAGTTGGTTTGTTGTACTCCCTTCTGACCCCTAATTCTGGAGCCAAGGAGGGAGGATTAGCTATGACATTTGTAAATGATCCCCATTTCAACATTTTCATTTTCTGAAGTCCGAAGCATAGAAATCGTGTATGTCAGTCACATTGGGATTGTGCCAATTGAAATTGGTCTGACTTTTTTGTTGTTGTATGGTGTTTTATTTAATGTGAGCGAGAGCATCAGACTTCTGACTGGTATCGATAGAGAATAGGGTCATTTTTCTGAAAGAACAATGTGTTTTTAACAACTTTGTCCTTGTCTGTTGAAAGGTGTTAAAGGGTGAAAGAATGCTATAGGAGAAGAATAAAGTACATTTATGGAAGATAGGTTCCCTATATTGGAATAATAACACTGAATTTCTGTTTCAATCTTGATCCAAAGAGGTTTTGAACTAATTTTTCTTTTTCTCTTATACTGATTTTCTCTTTCTGACCCTATTAAATAAGTATTGAAGAAAATTTTCAGACGGCAAAGAAGAATTTCTTTCTCTCTGAGTCTTTCTGCTTGTTTTTGGTAGATATATTTTTTAGCTGTAAGAGGTTTCTTTCAGGCCTCTACTTTTAAATGTTGAATACTCAAATACATACAAAGCAAATTGGAAGATTCATCAGCTTCCTAGGATCAAAGCAACTTTTTTTTTTTCAAATACGAAGTTATAATGCATTCCTGCAAATGTCCCAAGAACAACTGACAGTTAGAATGATAGCAGATTCCCATGAAGTTCATGTCAACATTTTAGATTATTGTCTATTTATATTAATATTTTTGAATGGACGAAACAACACAAGTACCTATCCTTCTGAAAACATCATCCTGTGTTCTATATATGCTCCTGCTATTTATGCAGAAAGCACTTAAAAGCCTTTCCTCTAATTTACTTTGATTCTCTTACTCTAATATAATTCCTTTTATTTGTTCACTTGGCATCTTAGGAAAGCTAGCTGTGTTATATTCTTTTCTTCAAAGTAAGACAAAACCTGTCAGTTCTCTCTCTATTAATATGTTATAATAGCTGTTTGCTTCCTGGGGGATGTTTGCACGGCAGCAGCTCTTCTTTACCCCCGGGATCCATGGATTTGTGAGTTTACAGATGGAACTGTTAGCAAAGCACCCAGCCACAGGGGGTTTTCTGAGGCAATTTGCTGTCATTATGCTGGTGTTATGTCAACCAAAAGACCTGAGAATTCAAAAGCTGGCATCCAAAACAACTGGTTGTCTGTCAGTCTGTGTCTGTCAACCTGTGGCAGGCATTCCTGGATCAGGTGTTGGGACATCTGCTGGAAATGGTGGTGGAAACAACTGATCATTCAGTTGCCTCTCCTCATCTTTGAGCTCTATCTGTCTCTTCTCCCTTCCCCTTTTCCTGACATGTAGCTATAGCTGTGACAGTCTAAAGACTTGGCAAGAAGATTTTCCTGCCTGCAAACCTGTCTCGTATTTCTGTGTTGGCTTCTCACTGCTGTGTGTGCTGCTGTCTATCGCTTGGTTATTTGTATCTAATTGTTAATTTTCTTCTGCTCTTTGAATCGTTTCCCATTGAAATATTCTGATTCTATATATTTTAGAGTTAGGGTGCCATTGACATATCACTGCAGTTGTGCTGGAGGTGATTCCTGCAATGGTTTTATGGTCACTTCTTGGCTGAACCACTGCACGTGAGATTCATATCAGATGCCTTTGATGTCATGTAGCTTAGAGGAAGAATGAAGTAACTCATGTGTGAGACATCTGTTTTTAATAAAAAACTTTGACTAGAACTACCAGAATGAAAAGTTTTTGAGGCTTTTAATCAAGATGCCAGTTAAAATATCACCAAATTTGAAATATGGCAATTTTGCTCTGCCTAACAAATAAAAGCAGCTTTTTGTTTACAACAGACCAACTTGAAATACAGAGTCTGTGATTTTAAACACACTTTGTAAATTGTAAAACCTAGCAAAAATTGAAAAATTAATTAAGAAATTTTACAAGGAAACCACTGTTTAGGAAAGAGCAGTTTAGGAGTGAGGATGGCATACCAATTAGTAGATTTTTTTTTTAAGTTACCTGTATGGAATTAAAAAATGTTCTATTATTGTAGGGAGGCCCACTTTCAGAGAAAAGTGCTTTAAAAAAATAGCAATTGTCAAGTGTGGAGCCTTCAGAACATGGGGATGATTTCTTGTGTCTTTTTTCTTTGATATCAATATGTTGGATACACTGAGGAGGAAAGAAAAAGGAAGAAAAGCAAAAATGAAATTATAATTTCAAGTGAAATGACAATATTTGTTTTGAAAAATACATAAATGCATGATAAGTGTAGGTGTCCACTCAGTGATGTGTTTTTTCTAACTGAAATTAAGACTATAACTCATTCTGTCTTTCAGTAAGAGCAGTAGTCATTTTAGTACCTTTTTTTTAAATTTTTTAGGAGAAAAATACTTTTTTTGTGGTATTCCAGGCTTCCTGATTTGAGGAATATGAGCACTCTTAATAAAGTATCTTTTATGTTTCTTACTTCTCTATGCATTTAACCTTATAGTTACTTCACAAAGTCTTAAAGTGTCTGTGAAAACAATACAAGTCCTTTGTTTAAAGAAGGAGGAAAAGAAATGAAGATCTTTGAACTTTCCCTTCTTCCCCAGAGTTATGTAAATTCATATAGTGAAAGCATGCCCTTTTGAAATATTCTTTCCAATCTGTGCAGTACTATTCATGAAAAGTAAGCTTAGAGATAGGAAAATCTACTTATTTAATGCTTTGTTACTCATTGTAAACCACAATAAAATAGGCAAGGATTTAAGTTCACACTCTACAGATGCTAGTATTCCTTTAAAAAACTCTCTATCATAATCTGTTACTGGTTTATAGAGGAATCCATATATCTCGAGGCACAGAATTTAATCTGTTTTGCTTTCAGTTTATTGTCATTGTTCAAGATAGTGGATAGAGCAGATTGCTTTGAAAGATGGCACATGACTGAGCTGCAAAAATGAAATGCACACAGATACCTGGGCTTTGTGTATTATAACAGATGGATACCTTAATTATTAATTTCCTGATTATGTAGCTTGGCATATAGAGCAGATATCGCTCCAAGATAGTTGTATTTAAAATATATAGAAAATATTATATTTGTGGGCTTACGTAATTCCACAGTTAATAGAGTGAAATCTCAGGCTGATTTATGCAACTTTTGAGATGGAGTTGTAGTGTGAAGAATACCCAGCTTCTGCAATGATATTTATTTGACAGAAATAACTGTTGTACTACATTGGAGTATGTCCAAGTGAAGCATTTTAACCTCACTAAGGTGAAAAAA
>VZTI01003051.1:425943-492421 GCA_013397865.1 Struthidea cinerea | reverse complement strand
AAAAAAAAAAAGGGAAAAAACTGCCTATTTTTTAATCAGAAGGAAATAAGTGTATATTCTGCTTCATTGTATTTGGTGTATTGAATGACAAGAAGTTCAGTGGCATTAAATATACAGCGAAATAGAAATGAAGATCATGTCTGAATCTTTTTAATAACATTTGTGCCTATAACTAATGAAGAAGAAATGTAATACTGAAATGCAAATAGAAATTCTAATTAAAAGTAGATTTGTGTCAGTGAAAATTTACTGTCTCTCACAAGGTAACTCTTGACTTAAGTTAACATAAGAGAGGGGCTTCTCTCATATCCTGATTTTAACATTCTTGGAATTAAAGTTGCATGTAGCATAGTTTCCTCAGTCAGAGGGGAGAAGAGAAAATCTTTATCGGTAGACAGTGAAATAATAAATTTTATATTAATTTTTCCCCTTTCAAACTTCAAACTTTTAACAATAATTTGTTCTAGAGGTGGCCTAGCTGCAATTTCACTGTACGTCTGTCTAGAAGAGAAGGAAAGACGTAGCTTTATCTAATCAATGGACTTGTTTCTTTATTTCAGTGAAAGCAAGTAGAGATCTCATGTTTTAAAGATGTTGCTCTTCATTGATCATAAATTCGTGAAGAGTACATTTGCAAACGTGTCCTGGAGGATTAACAGATTTCATGTTCCCACAGAGAATCAGGAAGGGCAGTTCTTTTCCATGAGTGACATTTTTGTCAATAGTTCCTTCACCAGGTGACCCCGTGGCTGCTCTTGGATATGCTAATGGTAGCTAAAGGTGTAAGATGGATGTTCTGTTCACATGGGAAGAACTGATCCACACTTCTGAGACTGCATTTCCTAGAGCTGCCTCACAGATAGAAATATCTGTGCTGAGTCCATCCAATGCTGCAAATAGGATGCACAAGGGAATTCGAGGGATTATGCCTTGAAATGTCTTGTAGGCTGTGCATAAAGTCTAATATACGGCACATAAAGCCTTCCTATGTCACTAAAAGTAAGCTTCTTGAGGATGGAAAGGGTAGACCTCAAGGGTCTACCAACTGCCATATTTGCCATCGTTTACCTTTTAAATCCAATCTGTGTAGAGGATGCTTAAATAAATATACATATGGCGATATTAAAAGACTGTTAAATGTGTCGAAAGACAATAAAAATCTCGCCTTAGAAGCTGTAAATTCAGAATTTCCCAACTCAGAGGTATTTTCCCTGATCTCCTTGTTTTGGGGAGATCCTGTTCCGTATTATACCTGCAGGAGGAAAGAGGGGAGGAACTTGGGGCTTTGTGAGGCCTAGGCAAGGCATAGGGAAGCAAATCAGAATTGTTATTTTACTTTGTGGCGTTGGCTTTTCCTTCCTGTATCCTTGCTACAGAAATATTACTTTATGGGCATTGTTGCTACAAGCTGTTGATCTTTTAGCTGCAACATGTAATCAGGCCTGTGGAGCATTCATTCCCTTACTAGTTTAGCAGTCTGCCAAATTTGAAATTATTAACGCTTTATAACTGGCTAGATATGGACCAAAGACGAAGGAATTCCCTGCTTCCAGGGTTTTCTCTGATGAATTTAGAAAGCTTTTTCTGACATAAATGTTAGAGCTATAAGAAAAAAAATACCCAAATATAAACATAGACCAGAGTAGAAAGTCAGCTTTAAGAGAGGGGTTTTGAAATTCTTAAATTTAATACTTAGTTTTTATACAAAGAATAAATTGTAGGTGTTTAGACTACGTATTGCTGACATAAATTACAAGGAAAATATTTGGAATAGTCCAACTGCACAATAAATTTACAATGCAATGCAGCACCCTTTTGATAGGAGCACCAGACCTCCCGACTTTGATTATACCTCATCATATTTAGATCATGATCACAGAGTTAGTTTTATGCAAACTCTGCTATTTCTGCATGAATGCTATGGAAATAAATAATATTCAGTATTCATTAATATTAGTAATTTGTGTATGTAATGGTGCAACAATTTTATTTAAAATACAGGTTGCTTTTTGTGTAAGTGTGAAATACATGTGCTTTACAGAAAATCTTGCAGTTGGTACTGGTACTGTGCGCTATGACCTAAAGTGGTGAATGCTTGGCTGAGGGAGTGAATCTCTTCAAAATGACCACATTTCACTCCAGCAAGAATTGAGGCTTTGGTGCTGTTTATTTGTTGGTACTAGTTCTGCAGGCTGCTGTAATACCAAAGATGATACTAGAAAAACATTGGTTCTGGTTATAAAGCACACAATCATATGTGTATCTGGGTTTTAATAGGGAGTGAATAGAACTACATCATTCCAAATGGATGAAAAAGAATGATCTCTCAAGACTAGGTGGATGTTCTCTAACAATCAATTGTTCATTTTCCACTGTGTTGGTTTATTGAGGATGGAACTGCTCCAACTCTATTTGTTAATTGCTGTTTTATTTTCTCTCTCTAGCCATTTGTTGTAATGGATTGTGGTTGCTTTTTCAACACAGATGAGAAACAGTAGCAACAGAATTTTGTTCTTGGTCTGTATAATGATTATTTTTTGTAATTCCACAGATGTATTTAGTGTAGTGAAAAAGCGAGTGCACAAATCCAGACTTTGCTACAGACTGGAAAGCTGCCTGTCCCTACTGGCTTTTAGTTCCTTGCTCAGCACTTTCTTTCACAGGAGTATGATGCTATAAAATGAAATGTTTCTATGTCTGTTAGTGCTTGTACAATGCCTTTCAATTTAAATGTGAAAGCGGTTCCTGGATATAGTTTGTCACTCATGAAAAACAAAAACAAACCAAAACCTAACAACAAAATCCAAGGCCCACAACTTTTCTTAAGGAAGCAGTCTATCCATTTGGTCTTTGGGATGCAGACCCTTGCAGCATTTGGTACACTTTAGCATCAAGTAGTTTTCACTGTTTCCTGCTTTCATTGTGTTGAGTCACATGCAGGAATCTGGGAGACTTCAGAAAGTCTGAATTGAAGGAGGTTGGGTTTTCAAAGAGGCTTTGTGTCCAGTTTTTTAGAAAGCAGGACAGCTTGCATACTTACACTGGTTGATTTATGTTGCCAGTGTGAGAATCTTGTATTAGCAAGAGTGAATCCTTGGCAAGAAAATTTGGTTGCTGGCTGGTAGACTGAGATTTAGCAGAGGATGGGCAGAGCTTCTACGGATATATGCCCAGGAATTAATTGTTATCAATAAAAGTTGTAACCTGATGTATCATTCATGTACCTTCCATTAGAATCAATTATGTTATTTACATTATTTCTGTAATGCACCACTTGATCTTAATTGGGGTTGGCCCTGACACCACTCTAAAAATGGAGATGCTTCCATTGATTTCCACAGCACAAAACCAAAGCTGCCTTCAACACATCACACTCAAAGAGCATCTCAATAATTAAGGAAGGGGAGCATTTTCTCCTTTTAGGTAAATAAACAAGGTGCTCATGTTTAAGGAGACATTACAGTCGTGAGGAATCTGGAACCTTCCTCTCTGAATGCTGTTCTTGAAATTTCCATATAAGTGTCAAGCTAGTTTGCAAGGCTCATGAAGCCTTTGTGTGCCTTTGCAGAATGTTGGATGGAGCCCATTTCCTGACCTGTGGCTCCGTAACACTTGATTCTGTGTGGCTTCCTTTCTCCCGATACCCTCAGTGTATCGTGTGCAAGGATAATTCCATGTTGAAAAATGCTATGAAATCCTACGATGGCTGAAGCCACATATCTTATGAAGCAGTGGATTATCTTGTTAAAATGCATGGGGTTTGAGTAGGCAACAGTTATTTATTCAGCTAACACTAAGTGCCTTGACTTCTGTAACTATGTTGACCCCTTTATATCCATATAAAAAAGAAGCAGAACCTTGTCACTCATAGTCTTGAAGGTTGTCCCGATTCTGTAATGTCCTATTAATCGAAACAGTCACAGTTTTCAAGGAACGCTGATAATCTGATGTGGCTTCCTCTATAAAATAGGTCATTGGGTTTAGCTGAACTAATTTTTCTCAAATACCGTAGCCATTGTGCCGTTTCATTATCCGACATGTCATATATAGATTAATAGTATATATAGTAGAATAGAATCTACCACATTTCACAGGAAATGTTTCCAGTAGTGAAATGGTCTCCCTGTTGTAAATATGTGTCTTCACACCTGAATTGATCTACTTTCATTTTCTTTTCCTTTGTGTTTGGGCCCTGAGTTACCTACGTTATTTCCCTGCTCCACTTTTGTGCTGTGACAGTTTTCTACCTCATTGTTAATTCAATCACTCTGAATCCTTTGTATTTTTCTGCGGACTATACTTTCCAGTCCTTTGGTCACTCTTGCTGATCTTCTCTGTACCTTCTCTAACTTTTCTCATTCTTCATTGTCGCGATATTTATTCAGTTTAATACCTTCCTTCTGTGCAGATTCCACTATTAAATGGAAATGTTTAGCTAATAACCCACCAGGAGCTTACAAGATTTTTCCAGAGGAATTTTGACTATTCAGGTTCCTTTTAAATTAGAAGGCTCCAATTTCTATTCAGAATACATCTGTGTTTCCTGAAGCGTGACCTTATAAACACTAATACAAAAACAAGTAGAATTTGGGTGCGTTATGCAAGATTTTAACTACTGCCTTTTAAGTATTCATATTCAAAGTTCAGCTGTTTCATCTTCGTAGTTTTTTCCTGCACCTCCTAGGTCAATTAATACACAGATCTCCACCTAATTATCCCTGATTTCCAGTCTGATGTAATTGCTACTAACTTCTGCTGACCTTAGTAGGAGTTATATCAAGATTTTACTGTGGAAAATCTTGGACTGATTCTTCAGAAAAAAATCTCAATCTAAAAAAAAAAAAAAAAAAAACCAACAACCTCATCAGCTTTAGTCTAGCTATGGTCAGACTGTATTGAATGGTATTTTTCTTTGTAATGATTTTATGGCACTTTAATATCTTTCAGGCTAAGAGGAGTAACTAAAGTAGTATAAATTAATATTGTGAAAATATATGAGAATGTGTGTTACTTGCTTCCTGAAATCAAATCCTGTGGGGCTTGTTATGTGGTGTTTAAAGTAGCCAAGAAATACAGGAAAGGAAATGTTGCTTAAAACAGATAACTTGACATATACATTAATTATCCCAGTAAAAGTGAGAAAAAGATCCATGAAACACCTGTGCTGTACATACAAAAAAGTCCAGAAAGAGCAAGTGAGTTTCCTATGAAAGTGTTTGTGGAATCCATTAGTGGGTTCAGAGGAAAGTAATGAGGTAACTTTTTAATAGATATCGCTATAGATTAGTGTAACATAATTTATATAGGAGAAACGGAAATGGAACAGGTAAATGGGTTGCCATAATATTTAAAAAACACTTACAGTGCTAGGAAACTGCTGAATAATTTTCCTGTGAAGAAATATAAACAAAGCAAAACAAACATTAGGCATATTTCAAGTGGTGCTGAAGAAATTCTGTCTCTTCTGAAGATACTCCATATAAAAGGATACTCATGGGAGATTTTTAACTACCTGCATCTCTGTTGAGTAGCACTTTCAGCAAATTAGCAAGGAAATTCATAAATTACAGAGTAGTCAGACTTGCTGAATGGAAAGCAGGGGATCCCAAAAGAGACATCCTGAGTCCATTTCTTGCTGACATGAAAGTGAGTGAAAATGGGAAAAATTGGACGACTATATCATTAGTAACCTAAAAGTTGAGTTCATGTCAGAAAGGAATGCAATTTACTGATTAATTTAAGGCTGTAATTTCAGGAGAAACAGAAAATAACCACAGTGAATAAAGAGCAGTGAAAATGTAGTGTTAAAATCCAGAAGGAGCATCAGTGTATTTTGCTGGAATGATTAAGAACACAGTGTGTTTTTCTTCAGGTTTAAAAAAGGAGTTTGAGTTAGAAGTAAATGAACTTTTGGAATACCTCAGTTGTGCTGAAGGGATGCTATATGGAAGGCCAATATTTAAAGCAGCTTTAATGGGGAAGATGAAATTCAGAATTAGATCATGTGTCAGGAATTGTAAGTCTCCAAAACTCACTGTGGTTAGAAGTACTTGAAACATGAAGTCAGACATGATGGTTATGAATGGGGCAGGAACACAGATATGTAGTCTTCAGAACAGCTTTTACAGGGAGGATGAGCAGATGCTTCAGAAGTTCCTATAAAGAAATATTAACCTGAAGGAAGGGAATAGGGATATCCTGTAGTGATGTCCCCAGTTCTGGTCTGCAAATTTAAAAAAATATGTGGGAAGACTGGAGAGGGTCCCAAGAAGTTCCACAAAGATGAGCAGAAGAGCTGGATGATTTGCTCCATGAGGAAAGACTGAAGCAGTGTAGGGTCTTTTCTCCCTGATGAAGAGAAGACTCGGGGGAACCTCATCGCAGCGTTCCAGTGCTTAAAGGGCAGCTACAAACAGGACAGAGGCTCTTTCTTCACGGGGACCAACATGGAGAAGACAAGGAGCAATGGGTGCATGTTGTACCAGAAGAGGTTTTATACTGATATAAGGAATAAACTTGGTAAAATGAGATCAATCACTGGAATGACCTCCCCAGGAACATGGTGGAGTCCCCACTGCTGGAAGTTTTCAGTATGCCATTGGACAGGGTGCTAGGTAAAATCCGGCTCCCTTTCCCATAAAACGTTAGATCAGCTGATCTTCTGAGGTCCAATCCAACCTGGACTTTTAATGAAAAGCAAATTGGAGAAAGTCTAGGAGAAAATGTTGGTTATCATAAACACATTTAAATCTGCCAAGTAATTGTATCATTATAGACCATCGTCTCTGGTGTGTGAAAGGTGCAGAATGTTTGGTTGAGTTTGGGCATCTAATGCAGTTAAAAGGCACTAGAGAAGAAAGCAGAGAGAGAGAAACAAAGACAATTTTCCTTTACTAAAGCATCTGTTTTGAAGCATTTGAAATGAGAATGGAAAGATTACCATCCAAGGTGTTTTAATTATCCATTGTGTTTTGTTATTAATGTGTTTATTAAGCATTTGTGCTTAGGATCAAGTATCCAAAATGATTATATATGAAAGTTGACTTTTTTCCCCCCCGTGAAATATCTAACTGCTTGCTTTCCTTAATTGGAATATTTGGTTTCATAAATCTTTTTTGGTGATGCAACACCAAAGTGAACATTTGCTCGCAGAAAACTGTGTGGTGGGGGAAGGAGTTTCTTGGCTGTTTTTTTCCAGCAACAGCAAATATTAATTTCCCTGACAGTTATTTGGGGTGTGTAAAGCAACGCAGCACTCCAAGGAAGACCAACAGCATTCAGGCACAGAAAATTGATATGCTGAGGGAAAAGGTCTGTTTTTTTCCCGAACAATAACTATAAATATTTGAAGAGTATAAATGCTAAAGCACAGAAGCACAAGGGGAGTGATGCGATGGGATTACTAAAGTGAAAATTTAGATTGGATGACTATTAGGAAAAAATGATTGACAGTGAGAATATATTATGTAGTGGAGCACTTTCCCAAAGGTATTGGTAAAAGCCCTGTATCAGTCTCTGCTGAGATACTTCAGAGTAGATTGTATATAGAAGCAAAAGCTATTCTGCAGGGAAACACACTCTTCTTGGAGAGCTGTGCTGGAGGACTTAATAGATTTGCTACAAGTCATTTATGTGAATCATTTAGAGATGTGCTATGGGTTTTTTTCTCATTGAAACTAGCTCTGTAACGTTTCCCGCTCACCCTACTCAGTGGATCGTAGTGAGTTTGTGTTCATCACAGACTTAGTAAATCAATATCCCATAACAGTATTTTATATACATTATTCATTACACTTTTGTGAAATAAAATATTTTAAAGAGGAGGAGGAAATCGGGAAGTGTGAAAGATGTAGGATGTTTGTGTTCTGGCACAGGGAGTGTGTGAGGAGGGAGTTCTGGAAGCTAACAGACCCAGTGATGTGATTTCACTGTGACCTGAGTTTCATCCTTTATTTCTAGTATTTTTCTTCCTACATTTCTAAAAACTGTAAGTGTTCTGGGTACTAATGTTGTCTGAAAAGTATATCGCTCCGAAGGATACAAAGGAAATGATCACAGAAGGTGTTAGGAGTGTACTTCCTTAAAAGACATGACCTTCAGAAAGAGCACTTTGTCCCCTGGATGTAACAGTATTTCTTCAAGAACTTGTGGAGGCTTTGCATAGGCACAAACTGGATGAAATCATTGGAGACTGGGGAGTGCAGAGGCCCAGAGAACTGGGTCATCACAGGGAGTTTTTCAAGCATTTCAATTCTTAATTCCTCTTCAATGCATATAATGTCCTGAATATTTACCCTTTGAAACACCAGTGGGAAAGACACTTTTTTGCTACTGGATAGCCCTCGGTGTTCACAAACTTTCCGTGTACGTCTCCTGCTGTGTATTGAATTATCAATTCTACATTATTCCTTTTCACTTTCAAGAAATATCTAAGACGAAGAAATTAAAAGTACCTATGGAGGCCTTTTGGACACTTGATGTGGACTTGAACAACATCACTGGTCAATTGTGTCCGTGTCCTTTTCCTTGCTCTTTTTTCCTCTGCCCATGCCAGACTTGGAAATAACTGAGTTTCCTGAGCCTCTGGGTGGGATGCTTAAAATAATTACCATAAGGAACAACATGTTCCTTTTCATTAAATGCCATTCTTATGGATAGTGCTTATTTTGTGCTCCAAAGATGGAAAAAGAAATTTTAGTCTTCCTCCCCTCTCGTTCCATTTGCTCAATGTGCATACGTTTTTCAGATTATACAGGGTGCAGGTCAGCCACTGCTTTGTTCATAAATATTCATACCTGTATAGATGGGGGAAAAAAAATAAGTGACAGGTTAGCATAAATTAAATATTCAGCACAACTCAGCAACATCAGGATTGAAATGGAAATACGCAAGATACAGGAAAAGCTGTTCCAAGAAAATGTTTGAAAAGAAAATACTTTTCTATATTTCATCTGTCACTATATTTGGGGGAAAAAACCAGAATATTTTGCTCTGAGATAAGGCAAATTAAAAAGATTGCAAAATGCAGATTAGATTTAAGAGCCAGCCAATAAACTGACAAAAGTAGCTGGAACCTGGCAGGAAGATTTTGATGAGTCTTGTTCCTCCAGAATCATAGAAAAGAAATGCACAAAATGTCATTTTCCTGGACATCATAAGGCTGCAAACCTGGTTTGAGGGTGATGTTTAGATGTTTGTTGCCCATATTTTCCACTTCCTTAGTCAAGATTCTCTTTCCCTTACTGGAAAGACTCATCTTTTTAAGGTCATTTAATCCAAAACCATAGAAAGTAAGTGGACTCTGTTCCTGTTGATTTCTTGCACATTGACTAGATACATTACATTAGCAACAGCCATTTGATGATGTATTATACTAACAGATAAGATCATAAAGTTCAGTGAGAACATATTACTGTAATTTAATGCATCATCAGAGTCCAGAATTGACTGGTAAAATGGACAAGCATGAACACCTAGATGTCAGCTTCCTGGTCCTTCCAACCTTTGCTCACAAGGTGTACAAGATATACTCATTTACCACTGCTATTATGATACTTGTTTCTGTTGGAGAAACGTCTGCTAAGTCTGTCAGGAGCTGGCAGATTTGTTCCGTGCTTTTTCAGCTGAGACTCTGCTTTTAGGAACACTCACAAACATAATTGGGCATGAGGAAATGGCATGAAACTGAGTCAGGGGAGGTTTAGGTTGGATATCAGGAAAAGGTTCTTCACCCAGAGGGTGGCTGGGCACTGAACAGGCTCCCCAGGGCAGTGGTCACAGCACCAAGCCTGACAGAGTTCAGGAAGCGTTTGGACAACGCTCTCAGGCACATGGTGTGGCCCTTGGGGTGATCTGTGCAAGGCCAGGAGTTGACTCCTTGATCCTGTTGGGCCCCTTCCAACTCAGCATATTCTGTGATAATTCCTAATAAGGCAGGAATTGGATCATTAGATTCTGTTTGTTCTGTTAGGTTTGGGGCTTTTTTAATATAAAATCTATACTGTTATAGAAGAAAAAGACCCCATGAAACAAATGTTCTCTTTCCAAGACTCATTCCAAGGAATTTCATATATGTAAAAGCGAATGAGAACTGAGATGCTTTTTTGCCATTTAGGTGGTGTGTGTTTTCCAAGTTTGAACTGGACAGCTTGAAAACAATAATGAGACAAGAATTATTTCTTTACTTCCAGATAGCAAAGATTAAATATATGCTTTAAAATATTTCAATGAACAAGATTTGTAGAAATATAAAAATCCGTATTATTGATTTAATTAAAAATCCATGCTTATTGAATCAATCCCAGTATCATCTAAGTGTAAAACTAAAAATACAGTTATTTTTTTAACATTTTTACAATTGTTTCACAATTGTTTCAATATGTTTAGCTGAAGGCTAGGTTGATATTCCCTCCAATTTTTCATAAAACATATTTAGCATACATCTAATAAGAATCAAAATGGTGTTAAAAAAAAATCTAAACCAGTTACTAAGTCAATTACCTGAATTTTTTAGTGTTCTAGTATGCTCAAAAGAGCATATTCTTTCATTCAAAAGTCCATAGTCAGTTTTTCAGGTATTTGCAGCTCTAGATATGTATCCAGTCTGAATAAATGCTTATTTTTATATCAAATAAACATAAATTTTTATATCAACTGAGAATTGTAGCTTGTACAAATTTATTTCTTTAGTTATATGTGCAGCTCAGATATCTTCAAACTTGCAAATCTTAAGATTATGCCTAGGAAGAGAACTATAAAATAAATTGAAAATTCAGTGCGGTAACTTATGTGGTTAAAAGCCTCTGTAGTTTGGCTCGGCTGTGAACGTGCAAACAAAATGACCAGCACATCTGGCACCTTAAAATTTTGCAGAAATCCTTCTTGCATATCTGCGTTTGGGGTTCCATTATTATCAGTTTCAAGAACTGAAATGCTGACATAATCAAGCTGGTAAGAAAACCTCTGATGTTATTTCCTCTAAATATGTATAACAGAGATGAGCAGGAGCACATTTTTTCTTTTATTTTTTTTCTCTGACCAAAGAAATAAATGAAAAATGCTTGGTACATTAAAACATTTTGGAAATCAGTCCCAGTTTAGTGGTAGTAAGCTATTTTGCAATTCATTGTGCCAATGATAGAGAAGAAAATGATAGTGCTTTGCAGTCTCCAATTCAGTTATGAAGTAAATGCCGAACTTAGCTAAGTAATGAATGAGAGCAGATACTCCAAGTCAAAATAAATCCCATTAATCAGTATGCCAATCTTTCTTTCTGTACAGGCTCAGAGGAAGTTGTTAGAAAGCATACGGCTTGTCAAGTTCGTCATTCCTGTGAGACAGATGTAGAAATAACTTGAATTACAGCAACAGTCGTGCCACGAGACCACTGCATCTGTTGAGTCAGATTTTTAATATCAAAGTGTGCTAGGAATTTGAGTTACCAAGGTTGTATTTTGAAAGTGTATTGCCATACTCAGCTAGAGGACAGGTTTAACAGGGTCAAATTATTAACATTACGATTTCGGAGAGCAACATTCCTCCTGTCAGCCTCTTGGTATTTTTCATCTTTGTGAAACACTTGTTAGAAAGCCAAACACTTCCAAAGACTGGATGATGCCATGAGTCTGACTCCAGTCCAAGCAGATAGAGTGAGCCCCCCTGGTTTCTGCTGACATCTCACAGGTACACACAGCAGGATTTAGTCACGTGCCTGGTATTATTTATTGGTGGATGTTGGGGTTAATACCTTATATTGGTATTTGTTCACAGGTTTGGGATTTTTTTTGTGCTCACTAAATATTGTATTCAAATCTGTCCTTTCAGTCAGAATGAGACTATTAATTTATTTTCTGTTGAAAGGTAAATGCTTTTATTCCTTGGGGGTATAATAAGCATGAGGCCCACATCACACTGATTTTCGCCTCCATATCTCTTATCTACTCCTGAATTAAAGTTTCTATTAGTCATCATCAACTGCTTGCTAAATAATCCTGAATCAGGGTTTATATAGGAGGCTTTCTCACAATCATTAACCAGTACAAGTCACTTCAGCAAGACTAAGGCCCCACTGCAGAGAGCAGAATCTTGAAAGTAATTTTTTCAGACTCTTCCAAAGAAAATGAATGCCACAACTCTTTACATAATCTTGTATTGTTTTGTGAAATGGAGTTGTACTGAGATGAACACAAGCAGCAGTTACGTGCATAGATGTGGTCACCTATATTCTTTATTTAGGTTTCATGTATATCCTTTATGATTTTTTTTTTGTATATGTATAATTCAGCACATGCCATGTGTGTCCCAAGAAAGTATTCTTATGAAAATAAAAAATAATTTTTACCTGAAAATTTTGTCAGAGGAAAAGCCTATTTTCCTCCCACTTTTCTGAAGTGGTATTTGTGGACATTTCAAAATATGTTTTATATTTAAAGTAGCTTCAAGTTGAAGTGTTTATTTGAAATGGAAAAAAAAATCCAAAAAATCTAACGGTGTAAAGAAGTGTCAGAACATTGCTGAGACTCAGTTTATGTACCCAAAGACATGGGGAAGTGATAAATGCTTAATTGCACTGTCTACGCTTTACTCAGAATTACTTCTCTTCACATCTATTTAAAAAACTCCAAAACATTGTGAGGAGTGTTTATTGTGAGACACATAATCAAAAATATTTTGCAGAACAAAATAACTTCTAAAAGTTTGCCTATGCGTTAAATTGCAATAAACTGCAATAACTTGTGTAAAAGTACTTGTTGGCAGTTCATTTTGCGTGGCAAGCTGCTCTTCTGGAATGGTTTTAGATGAACACTGTTGTAGTGTTTTTTTTCTGATCATCTCTCAGAAGAATTGATTTTGCTTGAGGCTGAGGACCTCTCACTCAGTACCAAACCTAAGGTAAATTTTACCATCTGACATTCCTTTAACATTGAGTTGACACCAAAGTCTCAGGCTTGGAGGTCATCAAGCAGAATCAGACCCTTTAAACACCATACTTTAGCATGCTCTGTTGCGTTCTCTCACTGCATGTCTTGAAAACCAAATAACACATCCCTCTTCCTTATCATTATAGTGGTAATTAATTTTAATTGGTTCAACCAGTCTATTTTGGAGGACAACTATAACCTCAATTAAATTTATTAACGTAAAGCTGGCCCATGGGTGGTCTGTGGTGAGAGATGCCTTTAAATATAAAAGAGATGCGTTAGAAGTATCCCATAAATGAATTATTTTCTTGAAACTGTCTATATGCTTTTAGCCACACATGTTGTGAACTGTACAGAGCAGTTTTTTGACATTGGGAGAGCCCTGCTTTTCCTCTTCCTTCTCAGCATGAGTACTGTTTCTTCATTTGTCATTTCAGAAAATATAGGCTGTTTAGAAAAGGAATGTGAGCACAGAACCAAGTGCAAAAGAATGCAGTGGCAGCAGCCTCGAGCTGCACCTTTCTGTCATTGAACAATGGTGAGGGAAAAGCTGCCTCTGAATAACATGTGGTGGTTTGATACCTTGTGTTGCAATTATAGTAACAACCTTGAATGCAAAAGTACCACAAAAAATTATCTTCCAATTGTCATAGGTATCTGAGAAGGCAAAGATTGTTTCAAAACACTGATGTGAAGAGTTGCTCATGTTGCAGTGCTGGAAAGCTAAAAGGATACATTAAAAGGTTTATGAGGATTCAAAAAAAATTGTAGGTGAAGGTAGGGAAGGATTTTCCTGGATGTCTTCCAGGAATGTGCCCAGTATAGTTAATGGGTGGGAATTTGATTTTCAATTTTACTTTTAAACTATTTACCTATCTTGGTAGAGCAGAATTTCTCCAACAACTGCATAAATTGCTGATATATTAATATCACAGAAAATCAGAGAGCTGTTAGGCTAAGGGGAGCTGTGCTGGCTCTCAGAACTGGAGAAGCAAAGTTTCTACAGCTTGTCAACAAGTAGCCAACTTCACTGAGCCAATGGTCAGCCAAAAGAGCTGCGAGAGAATGAGGTTGCTATGTGGAGGTTGGCCAAAAGCTCATAAAAGAGGGGCATTTTCCCCTCAGTGGAACAGAAGGTTCTTTCAAACCGGGAATTGGGAGACGGAGATGAATCCAAACAAGAGAGCAGCTAAAAACACCCAGAGCCAAGAGCCATCTATTCAGCTATAGAGTCTGGATATACAGGTGAGAGAGAAGAGGAAGAAAAAGCCAGCTGGGTGTTTATTATTCTGGAGAAATAATAAGTTGAGGGTCATAAGTCAGCAGCTACTAATAAACTTACTGGAGAGGCTGAAGGAGGGAAGGAAATCTAGTGAGGGGTGGAATAAACCTCCCTCATTTCACTGAAGGATTTGTAGAATTGACATTCTGCATTTAATTTGAAGCCTATGGTTCTTTTCAGTCATGTTTAATATGGAAAAAAAATGTTTGTTCAAATATTTCAGGTGTTCAGGGTTAGGTGTGTTGGTAACTAAATTTTTTAACAAGTTTCTGTTAGCTTGTCTTCAGATCTCTGACCTCCTCTACTTGGATTGTGTTGAGCTCATTTTAGCTTTTCTTTTTAATTTGAGGTTCATTATTTCTCTCTTTTTGTGACAACTTCTATTTTAACTCATATGACTCCTACCCTGATGAAAGGTAACTCAGATTTTCAGTACATCTGTCGTGTTGCCTTCAAATGCACTTGAGTTGAGATGTTCCTTAGAACATTAATTTTTGCATATATATTATCTTTTCCTTTTTTAATGATTTGCTTCTGTGTTTTCTGACCTTGAATTTAAAACTTTAAGGGCCAAAGATATGGAAAATCTAGCACATAATGAATATTTTGCTAACGAAATAAGCCTTGAACCCTACAATGGTCATGATTGTGCGCTGCTTTACACTCCCTCTTTCTCCTAGTCCTTAAAGAGTTCTTTTGCTTGATCTTGGCTAAGAATGGTTAATGGAGAAAGAGGGCAAACAGCACATTTCTGACTTTGCTGCAGAATTAGTCTTTGATAACTCTTACTGCACTGTGAAAGAAAGAAGAGGAAAAAGCTGAAATCCAGCATGACAATTGAGTCTCCTGTAGCCCTTTCCTTTCCCAAACAGTCATTGGAGGTAGCATATAATTTGTTTTCTTTTTTAGACTGTATACAATATATTAATGCAAAGTGGCTTTTGCCTTAAATAACACATTTTGTTTTCCTTTTGGTGGTTCCTGTTTCTCTTGTTTTTGTTTCATGACTTATGTCTTGGTAAAGGCTTTATCTTTACTAACGAGCCAATAGAGCTTTTGTGGAACCAACTTGTCCCTAAACTCTGCAATTAAGCTGTTGCCAAGAAATTTCTATGAGTCCTTGCCATGGGAAGTTTAAAAAAAAAAAAAAAAGGAAAGGGAACTTGAACCCATTTCTTAAAAGCAGAAAGCATAGCAACCACAGTCAGAAACATTTAGCAGTCTGGCAGCAGACAGCAGGACATATAAAGAATAACAAAATAGTCTATTGAAGAGGGGAAAAAAGATCTTCAAAAGACTTGTGTCCACAGCAGGGTGAAAAACATAACAATCCCATTATCAATGTTGTTAGAAAAAAAATGTTGTTTTTCTTTTTTTCCTAAGTTCTGCCAACATATCATGTTAAACGATATTCCAGTAACTCGGAACATAAAAAGGCATTTTCTGGCACCCCCTTAAATTGTCTCTATTCAGGCAGTCAAAGTAGGAGAGAAAAGAAACAAACCATTCTGGGATCCACATTCAAAACTCCAACAGAAAAGACTAGTTGGCCTAGAAGCTGAGCTGTCATGACTGTATTAATTCTGCAAATAGGTGACATGCACTAAACTGAGGTGGCTTTCCCCGTACTGCTCAGGGAATCTAAATTCATGCTCACAATATACCTATAACTTCATTTCTGTCATACTGGTTTTGTTCCTACAGCTGTATGCGTCTGTTAACAACTTTTTTTATTGCCTGAGAGTAATTAATGTATCTACTTTGTACTGAATTGTGAGTTATTTTTAATTTTGGGGTTCTTTTGGGGTTGTGTTTTTCTGGCTTGGTTTGATTTCTTTTTTTCCCCATTCTTTTTGCATCACTATTTGGGGTTAGGAGAGTGATGATTTTCAGACAATCTACAGTGGAAGTCCAGGTGTGCTATTGAAATTATAGTGAAATTCCCTATGGTTATGGTAATTTTAGCCTTTTTTTTTTTTTTTTTAACCCATTTTCCTTCCCAGAATTTGCATGGATATGATAATTAGCACTTTAAATAGAGCATAAATTTATGTGCATTAAGTATGCCTGCTTTGTGTAAACAGAAGTTTTCCAAATGTCTGATGTGCAATATATCCTGTTCTACTCAGGAAGGGGAGTGCAGAAAACGTCCATGTTGCTTATTTGCAGAAACAACAAACATCACAAATTTGTTGTCCTTAGTTAGCCATGTAGTGTGGCATTAAAGCACTTGCCAAGTGCATTATCAGGGCATAGGATGCTATGCTGTTGTGTTCACCCTGAGATGTGGATTGCTCAAGTTCAGCTTTTAATGTATGCAGGTTTTGAACAGATTTGGGTGCATTTTGGTTTTTTATCTGAATGATCAGTGTGCTCTGTACTCTGTAGTTGCAGACTAGGAAGTTGGAACTATATCATACTCGTTTTCCTTAAAATGAAAAAGGGGGATTGACACTCTATAGGAAATGCGGTGCAAATGTGTCTGATTTTGGATGAAGCTTCACTAGATTTTGTGCTGGTAATGCAAACTTCAGTCTTCAGGCAAGTTTCTGCCCTGTGAGGAGATGGTGTATCCAATTTACAGAGAAACAAGGAGAAATTAAGTTCTCTGTGAGGCATTTACATGCAGGTTAAACCCAAATCCGTGGATTACTGGTCCTGACTACCTAACACAAGGGTCATTAAAATGGTTTTCTTTTTTCTACCTTAGGCCAAAGTAGTCTGTGGAGGGAATGTCTGATTTAAAAAAATCTACTTGTTATATATAAAGCTATAAACGTGGGAACAAAGCACGTAATCATACTGTATGAACAATATGTTTGCCTTGGAAAACCTATTCAAAATTTTTCAGAAGTTTGAGTGTGATTTGTTTGCACTCCACGGTTTTGGATGCTCAGTCTGGACAGGAAGAAGAAGCAGGAGATATATATTCCAGATATATAATCCGAGGAATTTGTTGCACTGTAGCGCAAATTTTTTTTTCCTAAATCAATTAAGTCAAGGGGTTTTTTTTGAGCTGAAACTTGCAGAGCAGTTTCCCAGACCATAATAATTGATCTAAAATGATGCAACAAAATGCACATGCTATTGTTTTCTCCAGGTGTTTATGAACCCATAGCATGGAACCTTATCCTGTGTCCTTAGGCTTATCCCCCACTTAGTGAGACTCTAGAGATGCCTGGGTTTTATTTTGGCGCTCAATGACCCCCTTTCTAAATGCCCCACACTACCATCACCACCACATTTGCACAAATATCAATCTCAGGAGAAAGAAAACCATTTCACCTGAAGATGAATGAGTTGTTCCCTTGCAGCATTCAATATACCCCTTAATTTCTTCTCTATGTTCAGAAAACAAAGCTGGGTTATGATGTTGAGTAACCCTAGAGGCTTGAGTAGCTGTTGTCATTCATGTTGTGTGCTTTCACATTGTGTTCAAAAATGCACCCCATTGCAAGCATTTGAACTTAGGCTCCTTAAGTTTTGCGTAAATAGTCTGTAGTTTGTGTTCCCTGATACATTCATTTTGGAGCTTGAAAATGCATGGAAGCATAGTAGGAAAATGACAAGCCTCCTGTGAGAAGCTGACATTCCTAGATTATTTCAAGACCATACAGCAAGTGCTCAAAAAGTACATGGTAATTCTTAGTGGTCAGTTTTGCAGTTGGATTTCTGGGGAATGCGTTGCTGTGTGCACCGGATAATTCTCAATGAGCATGGAAGTTCTAGTGGCTGGTAAAGCAAGCTGATAAAATTGCCTCAGGCTTCCCTTACTGCAAGTCCCATTGTTACAGTTTCTGGCATCAGCAAGTTCCCTCCTGCTGACACCACTTTTCAGGGGAAAAACCTGTAGGTTGGTAGCACCTGCCTGAGCTATTTTGGGTAATATTATTCTCCATTTTGGAGAATTAACTGTCATTGTATGCACCAGGTGATCCAGGTTTCATGGAAATATGAAAATATGAAAGTACTGTTTTATGGTAACAAAGATTTATGTCATCCAATTTTTAACAGGTTTTGATATTGGGTTCATCCATTATTCAAATTGCATTTAGAAAAGTATTTTACCTCATCTGCAGGTAAAGTAAGTAGACAAGTTCTTCAGGGCAAGGTCATAGTGGTAGGTGCTCTGAAATCCTGGGTTCTCTTTGATTCTCAAGGAAACCTAGATGCTGCAAATCAGGTGATATGATCAGCTTCTTGAGGATCATCTTTGGTTTTAAGAATGTAAAGTACTTTGATATAAATGCTTCATAATAATTTAAAGGATTTTTAATCATAGTGATTGAAAAGCTATTGTTGGCAGAGGTGGTCAGTGTTTTGAAATATTTAAGGATAAAGCCCTTTCCTCATTCATAAGTTTTGATGTGGAAAATGTTGCACTTTGAATTGAAGATAGTGTTGTAACCTGGATTCTTTCACACCTTTCACGGCTCTAAATCTCATGGGATAGGGTCAGTAGAAAGAACTGATAGTGTTCTGTTTATTTTTTAAAATTTTTTACATCTTCTTGACTTATAAATTTGCTAATTAAACAGTTATAGATTTAGGATACATCCCTAGTATTAATTCCTTCTCTTTTCCGTCGCCTTTTCTCGGGGTCATTCATAGATTTATACTTCCTTACACTTCTGGAGTTCATTGCGTAATAGGGCCCTGGCTTGCAAAAAAACCCTATACATGCTATATCTTTGGGAAGCATGAATTAATTTAGGTTGTGCTCCAAGATGACCACAAACCACATTAAAGAGAGTGCTGAGCTTAAGGTTATAATTGCTGTCTCAAAGCTGGACTTATTTGTTAAAACACAGCACTGTGATATTGAAGTTACCCGGCATGTGCTTGGCCTAGATGGTAGCAAAGGAAGCCCCGTATCTTGACTGTAAAATGTTCTGCCCTGTCTCTCTTAAAAATAAATTTATTCCTCATTTTGGGTAGCTTGGTTGCAAATTATGTGGGGACATGCTAACTGCTCCATTTTTCTTGGGAGCTTAGGTGACCTTTTGAAGTTTCCAAGAATGAGGTAATTGCATATTTTAAAGACTGAGGTCTTGAAACTCACTTGATATTAACAGGAAAAAACAGGGTGAATACAAGACAAATTCAAGGTGCTCTTAATGGCATGAAACAACTCCCTGAGGGCTGGCACTTTCATCTGTAGGAAACTTACATTGTTGCTCAGGTATGAAAGTGAGTGCAAGAGCAAGATATAAACCAGGGCCAACCCAATGGATGCCAGGATACTGACTGGTGGGTTGTGTGGGAGTAAAGGGGAATGTGACTCCAATATTTCTCTGTTGCAAATTATCTTCACTTGACTAATTGTGGATCCACGTCTAATGGAGGGAAAATGTACTGAGTTAACGTTATATGCTGTGTGCCTCAGATGGAAATAGCAGATAATATAAGCCCTATTAAAAGCATCTTTGTCCTTATGTACCCAGAAGCAAAAGAAAAAATTATAAGGCAAAATCGGTGGATAAATCAGTAAGTTATTTGTACCCTAGAGGCTGTTGTTTCTGAAGCATTGTACCTTCATGAGATATTAGTCTTAGAATTATTTCTTACTGTTCAGTGATTTTCCCAAAATTTAATGACAACTAATTTCTGTGAACATACTGCTTTTCTCCTTTTTGCTGTGCTTCACCGACGGCTGAGTACATTTTTCATGGATGGGGAGAGGGGTAAGAATCTCAGCATAACACCAGGAAACAGGCTCCCAAATGCAAGCTGTGTTCAGTTAATAGTTTAAAGTTCTTTTCAGTTATGGTTCGCATATTGCTGTTTTATTACTAATTATTCAAGATAATTCAGTTCCAAATTTTCCATTTCGTAAGAGGAAACAATCATAAGCACATTCTAAAACTTAGAACATAAGCACTCTAAAACTTAGGTATAGGCTTTATTCAGTTTCCCCACAATGTATGTAATAAGATGCAGTCGTTTGCTTCTCAGTAGCTACAAAGTTTCGGTCGTGGAATATGGAAGCAAGAAATTGTCATTTGCAATATTTAGGGATTCCAAGAATGTTTTAATATTGGTGGTATAAAATTGAAAATATTTGTCACTGTTACTAAAGTGTTCTAGCAATACTTCCTTCATACATTATATATTAAGTTAATTAAAGAGCTGGTGACAAGTTATTGAGAAAACCATTTCACTTTATCCATTATGTTCTTAAACCATATTTATTAGAAATTATTATTTCTGGGTTGGCAAATTACTTCAAATCGTAGAAAGCTGTTTCAGACATCAAGGAAAACCTAGCTTTCATTTAGTTTGCTGGTTTTTTAACATAGCTATTAACTCCCAATTGTAATATTCAGTCGACCATCTTTCATTAAGGTCAGACAGTTTGATTTGTCCATAAACAATAAATTCTCTGCGTACATTTATTTGCCTTGCCCTGGAACCTGCTCTTGTTCAGCAGGCAATTTAAGAAGACCTTCTCATGTTATTTGTTAACGTACTTACTTCCATTGTCACCAAGCATGATTTAGTTCTAATAAGAGCCCATTAGTTCCCTTTTTATTTATTGTATCCTCTGGCACTGTTTAATGCTTTTCAGTCTAATCTAGAAAGGTTGCCCCCTGTAACTTCTTCAAATGAAGTGGGAGCTTTCCAAAATCCCTCTTGCTGTAGAAAGTGGTCAATGCTTCATGAGACCAGATATCTCTAAGTAATCTCCCAGGTTCCTGGCTCCTTGCTGCATTCCTCTTCACTCTAAAGACAGAAAGACACCCCAAAGGGAGGTCACTTGCATGTGCTTACTCTCCAGTACCGTTCTAAACTACTTTGCACAACCTGTAAAATCTCAGGTGTTATGGATGCAGTTGATAAATGGAAAGATGTTTCCTTACTGTCTAATATTACAGTTTAGTCCAATTCTATGCACTTCTGGTGATTTCAGTTGAAGAACACAGCGCATTATATCTGTGTCTCTATGGCAGAGTACCATTTCTGCTGTCAGCAATCCACAGTGAGGTTTATCTGTTGTCTTCGGAGACACAGCTCTCATGGGAACAGCACTACTTGTACTCAATTCTGAAATAAAATTAAGAAATAGGCTTATTTATTAACTTTTAGGATGCATTTTGATATAGTAGAATAATTCTGACAAGTCTTATGATGAAATTTGCATTGTGGATAATGATATAATTGGAATGAACACAATTCTTACTAAAAAAAAAGTCACTTTATCAATAATTTCCTTTTCTTTTGTCTTTAAACATCATTTTTCAATAGCAGCTATCACTTGTGGGGTATGTCATCTTAGATTGTGTAAGCACTAGTGCTTTGATTTCTAACAGTAGCACAGCTCTGCAGTTCATCTGCTGTGTTTTCCCCTTACTGGGTGTCAGAGTGGGTTTCATGTGTGTTCAAACGAAATCTCAGAGGAAATTAAGCCAGCAGCTCTACCCTAAGTATTCAGTAAGCACTTTCTAACCCCCAATAGGGATGTAAAGTCTATAAACCAGTGGTGGGTCCCCTGTAGCTCCGAGCTACACTTCATAGTTGGAACATTGGCCCAGGGCCAGACGTGATCTAGTCCTGAAAGGTGCAGATCTGTAGATGAAGAAGCCTCAGCACAAAGTGCTTGGTTTTGCTGAGCTGTTGCTTTTTCTCCAAATTGCTTTTTAATGTAGGGCTTAACCTAAGAAACACAGAAGAAAGTTTTAGCTTCTGTCGCTATGGTTTTGTATTCAGCCCTTCAGTGGTACTTTAGCTTGAGTGTACTATTTCTCAAACAATTAAAAGTATTGAGGAAACACTTGTGCACGCCTTTGATATTGGGGAGCTCATTTCAGCAGCTCTTGTATTATGGATAACTCAGAAAGAGCAGCAATTTGAGAAAATACTAATAAAGATTAGAACCCTGGGAAATGGTTGCATCATGACAGGCTTCTTGGACCAAGTTAAAATGTGATTTGAAGCAAGAATATTTGCTGCAGAGGTCAATTGGATTTAAAACTAATATTTTCTTTCATTTTTATCAGAAAAATCTTCAGTCAGGGAAAATACGTAAGTTGGAGGGCTTTTTATCCAATTGAACGGGCTCAAAGATTTTCCTGGTTCTGTCTGTTTGGATCTGTTATGATATTAGTTTGCTTCTCTTATATAGCTTCACGAATTCCATGAATGCTACTACTCCTCAGCCCCAAGGACAAACTGAAAAGATGTTAAATTATGAAGTGGCTGACCTTGGTATATTTTCTGTACCTGAACAGAAGAGTTAAGACAATGACAAAGGATTTAGAGGAAGAAGAAATGTAATACTTCTTTGTAATGACAGAATGGCTGTGCAGAGAAGGCTTTTAAGTAATCAAGGCCACACAAGCTAATTTGCAACTCATAGTATAAATTATGTGTAGATTCTTCCAGATTGTTAGAATTAACTCCAGGGGTATTTTTAGAGCAACTTTGTTTGGTTTAATGAAAACAATTATTAAATCATTAGTCAATGAAAATAGTTATTTCATCTTGTTTGTATGTAAATTATCATATTCATATTTCATCACCATTATCCCTTAAATAATGTGCCTATTTGGGATTATGTCTCTTTGGTTAAAATGGTCAGGCTTCTCTGAGTAACTTCTCTGCTTTGCTTGCAGGTTGTATATAAAAATAACGATGTCAGGTTGGAGCTGTCTCGACTTGCCAAGCAAGGGGATGCTAAAATGAAGATTCATGGGGTTGTAGCATTTAAATGTGAGAATGTTGCAACCTTAGATCCAATCACATTTGAAACACCAGAGTCTTTCATCTCTCTGCCAAAGTGGAATGCCAAGAAAACAGGCTCAATATCATTTGACTTTCGTACAACTGAGCCAAATGGCCTGATTCTTTTCAGTCATGGGAAACCAAGGCACCAAAAAGATGCCAAACATCCACAGATGGTGAAGGTTGATTTTTTTGCCATTGAGATGCTTGATGGCCACCTCTACCTACTGTTAGACATGGGATCAGGTACTATAAAAATAAAAGCCTTGCAGAAGAAGGTGAATGATGGTGAATGGTACCATGTGGATTTTCAGCGGGATGGGCGGTCAGGTAAGTTCCTTTTCTTAGCATTCAGAATGTTTTTTCTGCTGTGTCTGTGAGAATACTGGGTACATATTGACGTTGCCACAATTAGAGTTGAGCATCATCCGAAAAATAAGGAAAATATAAGAAGTCATTACTGTCAGGTACCAGAATACAATTATTTGCTGAGTAAAATATCTTATGTTAACATTATTGGATAATCAAGTACCTAATCTTGCAAGTAAGTGTGTTGTGTGCTTGAAAAACCAACAGTAATCTCCCTCTGTGCTTGCTTACACCAAATAGCTGAAGTGGCAAGTTTCAAGAATGAAAATAAAGCAAAAAAAGAATTACTGAAAATAATCTCCAACACGGGGAATAGCTGCCCCACAGAAACAACACAGAGCTTCCAATGATGTCAGCAGAACTCCGCACACTTAAACGATATGCTAATAAACGGCTAACAACACATGTCAGCAGAAATAGAAGTAATTGCCTTGCCATATTCTAGCAGTGTGATTCATATTTTGGAGTGGTTTACTCAAAAAATGATGTCACTGAAAAGTAGTAAAAGTAAAAAATTCATAAACCTTTCCTAATGCTACTGAAATCTGCTATGGCTTAAAATGGATTTATCCAGTGAAATTGTCAATGTATCAGCACGTCTCATCTTGAGTATATATATCTTGGCTTAAGCAAATAATCAATATACATCAATTTAAGGACAGCTCTCTTCTATGGTGCCTTTTCTGTAGTTCACACCAAGATTTGGGGAGGAAGGAGGCGGAGAATGTACTGAGTCTGTAACTCAGTCCTGAAGAATTTTCTGATTAATATTAGTATTCAGTCTGAAGTTTATGTACGCTCTAAAACTGGGTGTTGAAAAATGTAAGCTAAACTTCTTTTGGATTTTGTGGGATTTCTCCCACTTTATTCACTTTATTCCTTTGGGTGACTCCTTTTCCATAGCTTGCATTTATAATTTCTTTGTAAAACCTAGCCCCCAAAAGTTATCATTTTATCACTTCCTGCTACACACAAATCAGATTTCAGATCAAGCAAATGTTAGGTTCAGGTTTAAATTGAAGATTTCAGTCAAATCCATGCTGAAAATCAGACCAAATTCAATTGATATACACTATGATTAGGAAAAATAGTTACTTTATTCCTGGGCTGTGCAGCTTCAAATTCTAATGGTAGAGACTTTGATTCTCTAATTACAATATGTCAGTTGCTCATTTACATTTCTTGAGGTTAAATAAACCTACCAAACAAGAACACAAGCAAAACCCAAACAAACAAGAAAAAAACCCCTAACCAAACAACAAAACACAACTCTTCAAAATCCTCAATCGGGATTGAATATCCAGCAGTTATATTATTTATACTACAATTTTTATTTCAGACTTTCTTCTTAAGTGCTGTTTCAGTGATTCATATGAGGCAGTAAATCCTGTAATAATCGTGCCTGTGGGACTGCTGAAAGTAAAGCTTATTCTTACATCCAAAGCCAACAGATCTATAAAGGAATGAGATAAATGCATAGCAATTGTTTACATTTGAAGATATGTTCTGCCTATTCATTGCTTCACAAAAAACGTGACTCACAAGTGCCATTAAGAGAGTTTAGGGCATACTTTAATCTTTAAAAACTGTTGAACATCAGCAAGAATATAGAGTAATTTAAGGAAGCAAAACCCGTCAGGTGATCAGTTGCAATTTTTTTTAAAGTAGAATTATAAATAATCAAATTAATCCATCTGATGACTTGCCTGTGATGAAGATGGGTGAAATTTATGTAACCTCCCTGTCACTGTTGAAAACTAATCATAATACCTATTAACTCTAAGACATTGAACTATTACCAGGAATACTGAATAAAATATGCAGGGTTACAGATTAGCAAACTGAATTTTTAGCTGCAATCTGAAACAGAATCAAAGTTTTTCTATTATTCTAATACATACAATAATAGTTTATGGTAGGAGAAGTACCAATAACACTGGGAATGCTTTTGTTTGTCTTAATGATGGTAAGATCCAGTTATTGCAGTTATTAGAGAGATGCCTCTGCCTGAATTAAGGTGCAAACGAGACCATGGGCCAAAGTCAATAGTACAGATTTTATCTAACAGTAAATGTGAGGGAGAGCGATAGAAAGTAAAGAGTGGTAGGGGGACTCAATTCTAACTGGGCCCTGTCTTTCCTAACATTATCCCTAGCAATCTGCACAATTTTACTCTATTCCTCCCAAGCCACCTGCCCTCATTTCCTTCTGAAAGCTTCTTTTTTCGCTCTGAGTTTGCTTAGCAGCTCCTTTTCCATCCATGGAGGCCTGCTGGCATTTTTGCCCAATTTCCTCCTTGTCGGGATGCCTCACATCTGAGCTTGGAGAAAGTGATCCTTGAATACCAACCAGCATCCTTGGGCCCCTCTGCCCTCCAGGGCTCTTTCCCACTGGACTCTACTGTGTAGCGCCTTGAAGAGGCCGAAGTCTGCTCTCCTGAAGTCCAGGGCAGTGAGTTTGCTGTGTGCCCTCCTTGCTGTCCTGAGGATCTCAACCCCCTCCACCTCGTGGTCATGTTATGAATGTTGGTGCATTTTACCCATGAAGAATAAAACTCACTTTACTCTTTCAGGGTGCTTTTTGGTTTCTTTTCTCTAGCCCGAGCCAAACATATAGGAAATCACGTGAATATGATTACTTTTCACTAGCTTACCTTCAGAATTTTTATATAACTGAATGAATATACCTTGTATAGAAAAAAAATTTGCTCTTCTGACACTTTCTTGTTGCCATCGACAGCATATTTCCCTAGCTATCAAGCAAAAAGGAAATGATTCTTCTGTTAATGAATAAGTAGCTCAAATAAACTGTGATTTTTTTTTCTTTAAATTAAGTTTGGTGTCTTGCAACCTTTTGCTCCTAGCCTTCGAATCCAATGCAGAGTGGTTCCCTCCGATAGCAGAATGCTGTGACTTTTCTCAAGGAGCTTTGCTAATTTCCTTGACTTTCATATTAGCTGGATCAGCAAGTACTAGATTTATTTCTTATTCTTTGCTCTCTTCCAGACTCTCAGTCACAGTGAGCATCCACTCTAAACTACTGACTTTGCCTTTGCTTGTCTGGGACTGCAGTGGAGGCAGGAGGGGGATGTAAGGAATGGGAACACTTTTTTAAATTGTCGCCATCCAGGCCCCATTAGCTAGTAATTCTGCCGATCCACTCAGATTTTGAGAGCTACAAGGAAGAGGGAAGGGATGGTACGTTTTAATTTCCTTTTGCTGAAAGACCTTTTGACATTTTATTCTTGTTTTCACCCTAGAATCCCATTCTGTTTCCTGTAAGACTTACTCGGAGTGCTTTCTTACCTAAAAAGATGATCATTGGTAGAATGTAGCTCCTGAGACCATATTTAGTTAACATTTAAGGGTCAGGTAAACAAAGATATTCATAAGATATTCTCCTCTGGTCCATCTTTCTTGCTAGGTGTGCAACAGTGCTACCAACTGCTGTGTCCCATGTTCCCTCCCAGTACTCCTGAATTCCTGGGAAGGACTGGGGCTTCACTGCTGTTTCATAGGTGTCCTGTCTCGGCCATGGGCTGCCTGCTGTTGTCACAGTCCTCGTCACAGCTATTGTGTTTTAGCACACAAGATGTATTTAGAATTAATACCTTGCTCTGATTTTTCAACTTTTTTTAGTGAGCAAATGCTTTTCATGGGCACAAAAAGCAAATAAATAGGCCTGTCAGGTAAGCAGAGGATCAGATAGTTGTAGTAGCTGCACTTAAAATCTTCATATTTAACTGATCAGGAGAGAGATGAGGTTTTAGAAATATGATTTAGTTTCTTATGCACGGTCTTAGGAAAAAGTAAATTGCTGAAACAATGAATATGATTGGAGAGGCTCATTAAGTCATACCTAAGGGAAATGTTTGTTTTGCTCTTAGCAGTACTGCCAACCCTGCAGAAAAAAAAGAATTAGAAAAAAAAACACAAACCCAAACTAAATAAAAAACAATCATAAAGCAACTGTAAAGGTCTTTGCTCAGACTGTTTTTTGTAACGCAACAGGGTTGGGTTTAATAAATGTTTTCTGAGACTTAAGGATTCTTTAAATTTTTTTTCCATATGCAAGGGTAACCATGCAAATACTTTTTTGCTGAACCACCATTCATCCTTTGGAAATTACCATTACATAGTGAAATCAGGGAGGAAACTTATTCTTCTTGTCAACCTCCAATTGTGTAGGGCAGTGTAAAACAGAATGTATCAGAGTCTATTCATAGGTAAGTAGCATTTAAGGGCTGAGTCACTGAAATTTTGAACTAAAGTTAGAGTTTCAGCTTGAACACCAGAAATTATTTCTAGAGTATATAATTAGACCTTAACTATAATCAGTATCTCCCTGTAAGTAGTGCTTTGTTGATATCCATTACATGTATTGTTGTTGCAGGTTCTTTTTTTTTTTTTTTTTTTACATGTACCCTTCTTCTTATTACTTCCCACGTCTTTTTAACCTTTTAAGAACAGCCAGCTTTCTATGTTCCTATTTCAACAAATGTTAATAGTTCTCCTATTTGGGAGAATGGGTTTATATTGCATTTTAAGGAAAATTCTTTCAATGATCTGCATTTTCTCCGAGTCCAAGATAAAATTTAACCAACATTCAGCCAAGTGGTACAACGTGCTTCTCTGTAATCCCCAGTATACTTCCCATTTTGGTCGTAAGAGTGTTATTGTTGACTTATGTTGTTGACTCATCCTTTGAAGGACTGCTCACTAATCAGTTGTCCTTTAAGTCAGCAATTCTTGCTGAAAACCATAATTTCATTAGTTTTTCTCAAACTGCTTTTCCAATACAGAAAGAAGTTTCTGAATGTTAAATGGCACTGTGTTCTCAGGTGGAATGCTGTGGAATCAAAGCACCTATAGGTCATTACAGGAGCCTTAAATTTATGTCTAATTTCTGGGGATAAGAAACACTACTTGTTTTTAGAATCTGAAGCTGGATCATGAATTCCCAGACTAAATAAGTCACCCCACACCTTCTTGTCTTTCAATCATTCCCTTTTTCTTCTTTCAGGCTGGAAAACCACATGCTATCAGCATTCTTCTATTTCTTTCTTATTCTGATAGAAAGACAGATAATATTTCCAACTTTGGGTCTGAAAAATCTCTGCATGGAAGCTGCTTGTTTCCTGGCAGGCATTATGGCTCTTTTCGAAGAAATGGTATCACTGCTGATCTGGTTCTGGGTGCTGTTATGCAAAGATGGAACTTTAAGATGGTTCTTACTCCAGAGCTGTTACAATTTAAGGTTATAGTTTTCTCTCTCTTGAACATCCAGTGCTCTTCTGAATTTGCTGCTTCCTCAAAACTGTTGTCTCTAGGTTATTTTGTTAAACAAGATTTTGTTAAACAATTCTTTCGTCTTATCAAATTTAGCAATTCTGTCTTGACAATGATTGACATTACAGGACCTTGACAGGGAAATTTATTAACCCTTTATGTGCTGGCCACATAAGCATTTGCATGCTCCGTTAGTTTCCCTTTCTTCCTCTATGGAAAGTGATATCTCTTCACATTTATAAGCAGAAACATCTGAATGGATTGGAGCACACTGGTGATTTGACAAAACTATTCCTTTTAATCTGCCTATAATTCCCAGGGAAAGTAGAACTGAAATCTATCAAAGGAGGTGTGCACCACAGTCCCCAGTTTCTGTGGTAGCTTCTGCCATTGTCATGAGGTCCAACTGGAGACATTTTCAGTAGAACTCAGTTTCCCTGAAGAAAGATAACAGACTTTAAAAAAAAAAAAAAAAAATCCAGAAAGCCAAACACCAACAAACCAGAGGAAAACAAACAAACCCAAACCCCTGCAATAAAAGAGAAAAAAAATCCCCCCCCAAAACCTCACCAAGATGAAAGAGCACATTACCTCTGTCTCAGCTCTGGGTGCACCATGAATCCAAAGGCGTTAATGGAACCATTGTTTATTTTTTGTAAGCTATGTTCTATGAACTTGAGTTCTGCATTTTGTTGTAGGATACTTAAAAGTCTCTGTAATTTCTGCTGTATTTTGGAATATTTTTATATTCCCTTATTTTCCTTGGATTTTTTTTCATCGATGTTTACAAAGCAATTAGTGAGTAAAGTTTGCATTATGTGTCAGACATACATAAAAGGGAATCTGGATATCAGCAGCAGGGATGGCTAGATGGTTGCCTGTCATGTTTTTCTACCCATAGTCATTAGATGCTATGATTGCACTAAGGTTTCAGAGGACTTCTCACACTGAGTATTTTATGGGGTCTCATTTCTTGGGAAGGTAAAAAGTTCATTTCTTTAATAAGCTGTTGACATCTATTCAGAATAATACTTAAGCTCTCTTCAGGGTAATCCTTTGTGACACAGAGAAGAAAAATTTCCTGTTTCAGTCTATCACTTTACCATAATTCACAGTCACCAGTTCCCCCCATCATTCACCTTCCTAAGCCTTCTGTGCTTGCAAAGCTTTCACTTGGAACACAGAGTGTCAGCTATACTGGCAGAGATTTATCTGTTTTTTTCTGTGAGCTGAAAGTAATCAAGACGTAGTCAATTTTTATTTTTTAATAGAAAAGTAGTTCCAGGATTCTTCATTAGTGTCTTGAATATATAAATGTCTTTGTCCAGCAGAAAGCAGCACTGTTCACATGTTGGAGCTTGCTGTTGGAGGCTGCAGCTGAGTTAACTTGTGTGGGTGCACAAGTGGGTGCTGCCTGAATGTAGGTTTAGAGCATTTGGTCTTAAATTAGCCTGTACATCAACAGATGGGAAAAGGCAACAATAGCAGTAAGAAACATTGCAAGGACAAGTACAATTTATATTTACAGCATCTCTAATGTTTTTTAAGAAGAAAAGATCTGTTGCCAGTTAGCCATCCTTCCTGATACCTAGGATGCTCTCTGAAATGTCTCTCTTGGTTTGACAGGTCATTCACAGGTGTCCTTGTTTGACGCAGCTGATTAATCAAATCAAACCTCAAAATGGTTTATGCTTGCATGCTTAAGGTCAAACCTATAGCAAGCACTCCATATGAATGCCAAGTTCTGCTTCTAGAAGCTGAGAAGTAACAACAAATTTTTAGAGTTAGCAAAATATAATCATCTTATCAGTTTTAAACAGATGGGAGTTTGGAAGAAAAAGTATCTTGTTTCAGCATGCCTATTTCTTACTTACTTTCTTGGAAGTTCACTTTTACATCTATGTGGTTATTCAACTGAGACAGAAAACATTTCTTATAATCCGTAAAAGGGAAAACTGACCACATCCTCATTCTTTAAACGTGCTTATAAAGATGCAAAAATGCTATTCAAACCTTTGTTTTATCTTGTTAGGTCTCTTCTGATAGTAGGGAGACTGTTTGTGGTATCCAGTCCTTCTGAAATCCATATGTCTTAAGTCTCACGTGGGAGTTGGATCTCCTGAGACCTTTACCCCAAAGAGCTTTTACTAACGATCCAAATTCTTTAGATATTCATTCTGTCCAAGTTGTTGAAGTTAATCTATTGAACCAACAAAAGAACAGAAAAAATATAGCTTCCACGGGTCCATTGGTAAAAGAGAAGCCTAAATTTTAAGCTACACTCAAGTTGGAGGGTGATCTTTCTCTGACCTGCCTCTGTTTGCTTAAAACTCACATTTTAGTATGTATGATGTGTAAAACATGAATTTCTTCTTATGCACAACTCCTACCATGGTGGAAGCCTTTTTGGTAATCAGTGTTATCTTCTGGAATCTGTTTCAGACCAACAGTGGAGATGGTGAATCATGTTCACTGTGTATATATATGTATGATAAATTCGTTGTGGTAAATGGGATTCTTCAATGTCTTGTCACCATTAATACACTTTCAATGTTAAGTCCAGCAGATAACGGTGTTGCATGATGATGACTGGTACTTTATGTTAATTTGGTGACCTATATAATATTTTGATTTATATTTTGTTTGCTTTTGTACCCACGTAGAGTGATAAGGAATCACTTCTGTGAAGATCTACGTGAAGATTTTTTTTTCCAAGTGATTTTACTTAGAAATAAAATTAAAATTGGTTGACATAAGTGTGCTCTGTGACTGTATGTACTAATTTTTTTTCCTGCTTATTCAAATTGTAAGTGTTGCATACCTCATTATTTTAAACAAAGTACCACCAAAAAAGGATCTTTGCAGTTGTGTTTACAGTTTCTTTGTTCAGAGACTTCATAAAAAGAGAACTCTATTTTAGTTTCAGTTTTGTTTATTTAATTTTTAGACTTAAGTGGAAAAGAGATTTCTGATTTCCTGAAGATCTATATACATCTTCTCTCCCTCTCATTGTAACATGCACACATTTTGAAATAAGTTTCAGAGGCATTGATTTTCCCTCTAGGAGCACATCACTTCCTTCTTAATGATTGCCTGCCTGGCAGCTGATGAGAGCATTTTCCTTCTACACTTAAAGGAAAAAAATCTTATCCAAAGCCCACTGAAAGTGGCGAGAGTCTTTTAAAATACTGTGTCTTTGGGCCCAAACCAAAGACTCAGATTTGCCTCCCAGGTTGCAACCCATCAATGCAACCCCAGCTGTAATGCTTAGAAACACATATGAGGGAGTGAAGATCTTCTTGTTGTTGTTGTTGCACAATGAGGATATTTCTGAAATTAACTCTGAACTGCATTCCTCCTGCACCTATGAAATTGGTAAGGTGATTTTGACTGGGGTTTTTCATATTGTGATCATGCAGCGTTGTGCATAAAGATTTTTACATCATTAACTTCCTGACTACATTGCAATTAAAATAGTGAAGTTTATCTATGATTCTATAGCTGTACAAATAAAATACCTCTGCTTCACTTATAGCTGTTTGCCAGGAGCTAATGTGACATGTAGATGAATGAGTAAAAAAGCAGTATCAAAATCAAATCTCTTGAAAATCACACATTTTATTGTCTTTACAGGGACGATATCTGTGAACACATTACGTACTCCATATACTGCACCAGGGGAAAGTGAAATCCTTGACTTGGATGATGACTTGTATCTTGGAGGCTTACCAGAAAATAAAGCAGGCCTGGTCTTCCCAACAGAGGTGTGGACAGCACTCCTCAATTATGGATACGTCGGCTGCATTAGAGATTTGTTTATTGATGGTCAAAGCAAAGATATTCGGCAGATGGCTGAAATTCAAAGCACAGCTGGAGTAAAACCCTCATGCTCAAGAGAAACTGCAAAACCTTGCCTTAGCAACCCCTGTAAAAACAATGGTGTGTGCAGGGATGGGTGGAACAGATATGTGTGTGATTGCTCTGGCACGGGGTACCTTGGCAGATCGTGCGAAAGAGGTAGGTTCCATGAGATAAGTGCACTTCTATTTTTATATTAAAAAAAAAAAGTACAACCATAAAATAAATAAAATCCTGTACAATGAGTAAAAATGGTAAACTATCCTTAACTGTCCTGAGGCAAAAAAAAGCATCCCTGATTTCACTTGATGTGAGGTGGAGCCCTGCTGTAGACTTAAAGAACTCTAGAGGAAAGATCTTAGGGGAGACTCTGAAGAAGTATTAGGTGGCTATGACAGAGTCAGTAATGCTATCTCCTAGAAAATGCCTCCTTTTGTGTCTCATCATACATTGCTGAGTCCTGAAAGCTTTGTGAAAGCAGTTTTAAATATTATTTAAATATTTAAATAAATATATATATTGCTAAGTGGTCTCTTTCCAGTTCCAAACTGAGGTCTTATTCTCTGCTTATTTATGTCAATATCAGTATATGATTAAATTTAATTTTGAATTCCACAGTGTCACTTTAAATCCGTGACCAGAACTTCATCCATGAGTCAAAGCGGAAGAGTCAGTAGGAATTAATATTTTTACTTTTCTCTTTTTGAATAGATCCTAGTATCCAAGGAAACTGTCTGTAGTTATCTAAAATCTCTGAGTATTCCTCTTACCTAGAAAAGGTAACTGTGAAGTTGAGAAACTCCATTTATTTAATTGAAAAGTTGGATAGTGGCAAGGAAGGCAGATGTTGAGGTTAGTTAATAAATAGAAAACCCTGTCATTTTTTTAAAATTGCAGAGTGTGCTAATAAAAGATTTTAATGTAAGTACATAAACGATTAAAAATATTGTAGTTAATATTTTAGGTTTTTATTTTTAATCTTATGGGACTAGAAAGTGTTTCAATGCCAGGAGTTGGATTTTTTCATCTCACATTTGACACAGCATTTTCTTCATATCGTCTTCAGCCTGAAGTCTAAACCTAGAATTTATTGACTGAAAATGTAAGTTCTTTTCATCTAGTTTGATTAATTTTTCCAGTTATTCAGATGAAACAAAAATATATTCTTTAGAAATAAAACCCCAATGAATGTTTTAAGTTGCGTGCCAGTAGATATGTGCATTTATGTAGTATAAGTACTTCCATATTATCAGCATTTGCGAGTAGATTCTCAAATCCTTCCGTGGGGTTTTTCTGTCTTATTTTTTGACTGTTTACGCCTTTGGCTCATGGCCAGCTGTTCTGAGCTCTCCAGACTGTTGTTCCTGGTGGAGTGGAGCTGGCAGAGGGATAACGGAGCTGCCTGCTGCATCCCCGCAGCCCTCGGTTAAACATGGCTGGTGTACCACCCTGTGGCCAAACTCTCCTATTACAGAGGGGATCAAGCGAAAACCGGATTTGCTTTTTTTAATTTTTTTTATTTCCACTGAAAAGCCCGGAAACTTGCCTTAGAGACACAAGCACATGCAGATCCGCAAAGAACTGAAAGCAGGCTTCATCATAGCAGTTTCCCATACATATATTGGACAGGTGGTGATGTTTAATAGAGAAACCTCTGCCTTTTTTATTTCCTGTGCCTTATTTTCAAGCATCATCCAGCTTAAGGCTTCATTTTCCCAGGGCATTCCCCTAGTGGGAATGTGGTACTGGAGTGGTGATGTTGGCTCCTCTACAACAACATTTGGTTTTTGTCCAGCAGAAATATGTGTGGCACTTCAGCAGTATGAGATCATTTCCTGCTCTTGGGTTTCCCTCTCCAGAGGGAACCGCACTGAAAGGAGATGTCTTCTCAGTAATATTCATATCCCAAGTGGTCATGCATTAATAAGATTATGGCTTTTGGGATTCCGAAAGCGTCATGTTGGCATCCTACCACACAAAGTTATTATAACTACTACCCATGTGTAGGAACTGATAAACTTTTGTATTTGGTGATACAAGCAGCACATTTATAATTGTTCAAACTAATTTAAATAAAAGGGGAACATGCTCATTTCAGCAAACAATACAGTTCCACAAAGAAAAGAAAGCTTTAGAATAAAATACTGGAGATTAAACAACCAGAATATTTAACATTAAGTAAGGTGTCTTCAGTAAACAAAAGTGTGGAGCTACTTTTTATTGCCATTTAATTTTTTTATTTTTCATAATATTTCCCCTGAAATAGGAGTGCTAACATCCGTACATGGATGTTTAGTGTAAAATACAGAATGTGAAATAATTTCAGCCCATTAGTGCATGAAAGCCCTGGAACACCACTGTGGTCTATTTTAATTTGTGTATACTTAAAATTATATCTATACATATATATTTATATCCACATCCATTTTATCCTGTTGCAAGTTATTCTTGATTTTATTCTTGATTTTCAGTAAGGTTAAACATCAGTATAATCTGTAGATTGGCTTTAGTAGATTATGAAAACTCTAGCAGATGGATGGACAGATGTCACAGCAATGTAATTTGGCATCCTCTCATACTTTGTGGATCACAGTGAGTGATTGCCTCTTGGCAAAGCCTTTTGCAGGTATATTCTTTTCACAGGATGGCCAGGAACAATAGTAAAATCACCAAAGAGTGATAAGCAAAAGTAAGCATGCAAACATAGGTTTATTAAGGTGACATTTCTGAGAAGAAAATATGTTTAAAGTAGAGTGTGTGTAGATGTCCATATTGTGCATGCACAGACCCCTACATACACATATACACATTAAAGAAATGTAACTTTCATTCTTTGTGTTATATCTGGATGGTCCACAATTTTAAATTAAGAAAAATAAAGGTGGTATGAGGATAGATGGCATGAAGAATCAGGTGTTCAAAATATTATACTAATTCCATCACTGTCTTAAATTAACTGATTGGTCCTGTGTGTTAAAGTTGTAAACAATTTACAGTGTGGCTTCGGACCTCAGTCCTGAAATAACACCAGTGTAGGAATTGGGAGAAATAATTTCAACTTCTATTCACATATTATCTAGTAAATAATCACATACAGAGAAATGTTTCTATCAGATTGATGGAAATGTTCCCTATAAATCTCCAAGGCTGCAGCTCTGCGCCCAGGTGGACGCAGATGCCACGGAGAAAACCCAAAATGTCTGGGAAGAGAGCAAAAAGTTCAAATTTGACTCAGTAGCAGCCAATATATTTGAATACTCACACAATTTCTAGGAGTAAAATTGTATGTATCAGGGAGCATTTTCAGGGTAGGATAGTGTTGCTCTACTCCTACTTGCAAATAAAACAGGATCAGAGAGCAAACCTGAATAGTTGATTAGTGACGATCCAGATTGCTCATATACATCCTGGCATGACTCTGGACTGTATAGTCTGTCATTTCTGGGCAAAGTTTGTGTGGGTTTTTAGTGACAGCAGACACAGAGGGTGATTTCATGCTTTAAAAATGGCTCTGTGGGTTGCAATACAGTCCTTATATTATTGCAGGCACTTTGAAACTGTAAAAGCAGGAAAAAAATTGAGAATTCTGTCTTTGGGACTTCACAGGCACTACAAGGGGTCCAGAGGAAAAAAGATCCTGTTTTATTTATTAAAATATGTGCAGTGGGCATTCGTACTCACCAAGCACTATGTTTTTAAAGTAACACAAACTTGACTGCAGAACTTATGAGGAAGACGACTGAAATTCAAATGCCTAGTCCATACTTCTGTCACTTTAATTTAAATAAGCTGTGAATTGAATAGCAACTATCCAGGAAATTCTCTTTATTCCAAAAATATCCAGCCATCATTTCTGAGGGTAGGAGCAGATGTAGGAAAGTTTCCAGAATTGGTGCCTCAGTCTCTTGAGCAATTTAGGTAATTCCAGCTCAAGTGGAAATTAAGGTCCTGAGTATCCCGCCATGTCAGTACTGGTCTGTGCATCCTTGGGTTTAGACACAGAGGTAATTAAGGTGGGGGGTGTGTGTGTGTATATATGTAGGACAGAAGACTGTCTAGCTGTGAAGATTTTAATAAGAAACAAACTGAAGAAAAAAATTGAAAGGGGAACTGAACCCTTCAGTGGGGTTGTTTTGGAGTTTGGTTCATTGGTGTGTTTTGGTTGGCTGTTTTTTACCACAGGAGCAGGAAAAGTTTTAAATGTCAGGTTTATAAAACTGTCAAAGAATGAATGTATAGAACATTTTTATATAAATCTCTGTATTATATAATGCCATTTATTTCTTCCTAATAACTCTACCGCATGCACTTATTTGCCGCCACGAAAAAACTTGTCAGTGATTTTATTATAAGGATTTTCTTCTGTTTTTCTTTTCAGCACTATGATTCCAGCAGTGAAGTGGTAGTAAAACTATTACTCTTTTTCTTCTTTTTGTATATAGATATCACATCCTAAGCTAAACTTACAGTCTATTATCATTTGATCTAATAATTAAGAGAAAGCTGAACAAGAGAGAAAAGACATTCTGTCAACACTTATGCGAGAACATTTAGCAGTGTAGATTTCATGTAAAGATGAGACACCTACTTGGAATTAGTTGGTCCAAAGCAAAAAAGAAAACATAAAAGAGGCAAAAAATTAATACATATTGTTAGCTAAATTGTTCCTTCAAGGTTTGTGTACCTGCTGCCTCTTGTCATTCAGATCACCATTTTACTAACCAGGCCTTGTAAATTAGCAATCCATTCCTGCCGCTTCTGTGCTTGGTTCTACTTTGCTTGTTGGGAGGTTTGGGGGGTTGGTTTTTTGTTTGCTTGTGTTTTGTTTGTTGTTTTTCATTTGCTTTTGGGGTTTTTGTGTGTTTTGGTTTTGTTTGGGGTTGTTTTGTTGGTAGTTTGGGGGATTTTTTTGGTTAGCTTGTTTTTTTTCCCTTTTTCTTTCCCCTGAGATACGTTTGTTCTTAGAAAGCCTGTGCCTTGGAAAGGACATATTGACATATTAAAAGGATCTAGTTGACATGAGGGGGCTTCCTCATTGCCTAGTGCTTTTAAGTCATTTGATCTTCTGTTCAGTATCTTTAGTCTGTTCTTGGAACATCTGTTCCCAAAATACTGGCACAGTATGGCTTAGGAGGATTAAGTATCTAATCACATCAGGTCTGCTCACCATGGTGTTACTCAGAGGCCATCTCCAACTAAATTAAGTCTCCAATTAAGTTCCTTCTCTCCTTTTTCTGGAATTTTCAGAAAAACTTGAATAATTACAGGGAAGTTGGCAAACACCACCAGTGCTGATTCTCACAGCTCTCTTTTACGTTATCCTAAGAAAATTTGTTAGCAACAGACCTTTAGTGTTACTGAATGTTGGTTTTGCTAAATATAATAAAACCCTGAATACTATTAATGTGGTGGATTTTTATAGAAAATAAAAAATACCTTTTATTTTCTCTTATATTATATATAGCATGTAACTCCAGGTTTTTTTTGTTGGAATTCTTTACCTAAATCATGTTTACCTTGATAAAGATCTTGGGAGATTTTTATGCACAGACTAGACAGCTAGGTATAGCAAGGAATTGTAAGCCCCTGTTCATTACTACCCCCAAAAAACTAATAAACAAACAAGGAAACCCACAAAAACTCAACCCCCAAACTAACAAATAAAATCCCCAAGCCATCAAAAAGCAAACCACTTTCCACTGAAAACTCTTTGACTTGAAATCACTTTTCAAATTGTTGCAAGTTAAGTATTTACTTCACAGAACAATTTTAGACTTAAAATATGCTGAAAACATGATTACCTGCATAGTCAGAAATCATCAAACCTGTAAATGCATTCTAATAACCTTTTACATCTGATTTCACAGCAGTCTCAGTAACCAGTTTTTTCCAACATCAGATTGTTTTCTCCAAATTTGTATTGGGGGATTTTAAAATTCTTTACACAGGAGAAGGTTGCCCAGAGAAGCTGTGGATGCCCCACCCCTGGAAGTGTTCAAGGCCAGGTTGGACAGGGCTTGGAGCAACCTGGTCAAGTGGAAGGTGTCCCTGCCCATGGCAGATGTGTTCGAAGTGGGTGATCTTTAGGGTTCCTTCTAACCCAAGCCACTCTGTGATTGTACTAGTGAAAATATAATCAATCACTTTTGCCTCTCACGGAGTTAATAGAACATTTTGTCCTTCCATGGATCGCGTAGGCCTGAAGTCTTGAAGAGCTTATCTGTCTTTAGCAGCGCACAAGATATGCTATGGGAACAATTTTGGCAAACACAGTTGTGAGACTTACTACACATAGCATCAGTAGTATTAGTCCTTGAAAATATTATTGCATGTTGACACCAGAGTAAACTTTGTTTTAGATAAGTGTCTCTTTTACACTGAAGCAAATTGAAGCACAGAGAAGCTTCCCATAATTGTTTTTTGCCTACAATGTTCGATAGTCCTGCCAAAAAGGACCTTCTAACATGTTTCAGAAATACGTTTCCTTTGCTTTCTAGGAACAGCAGTGCCTCCCTGTGAGCAGTCTCTTTGCTACCTTTCTTGTTACCAGCCTGGAAGCTGGGAAAAGAAGGCTTGTGACCCGTTGCTCTGGGGTCTAACAGATTGTGACTGCTCTGTGTCAGAGTCTCTGGCCAGGAGGGTTTCCTGGAATGTCTGAAAGTGACAGTTCTTTGCTGGTCTTGGGGGTTTTAAGATGTTACCCTCAATATGCCAAGTCCAGTCTCAATCCTCTTGCTGAGGCTGTCGTAGTGTTCATATAAGCATTTTTGAGTCCATATCATGGTTTTTGTAGTCATGAAACAAACAACCTATGTCCCATCCAAACCGTGCTGGGGACACTCGTCCATTTCGGGAGGATTTTTGCTCATTGGATGATAATTGTAACTCATGGTTGTAGCAATGCCAATAGGTTTATTCAGGAAGCATCCTAAGGTGGTTATCGAGGGGGAATGACAATCAGACACGGGCTTTTGTTAGGCCGTAAGGTTTACCTGAATATCTTCTACTGATTTGACCTATTTTGAGTAGTACAGGCCTAGTATTTCAAGCATTGCCTTACAGGTGATTTTACCAATCTTGTTGAAGATGCATGCATGACTGGCTGGGTCATTAAAGAGCAATTTAGTTTCCTTAAAAAAAAAAAAGTTCCTCAAAAAAAGAAACAAAACACCAAGATAGGCCACTAATAAACAAAAAAAAAATCAAAACAAACCCTAACAAAAAACCCAAACCCAACTTGCCTTGTGTTTCCCAGTAATAGTAATGAAAAGTAATATGTAATTTTTCTGTGTCATGCTGAATATACATTTACCATCTTATCTTTAAGGCGTTTTGGTAGACAGAGTAATAACTCTTTAACAACTGATTTTCTCCTTTCTGTTTCCAGAGGCAACAATTTTAAGCTATGACGGAAGTATGTTTATGAAAATACAGCTTCCTGTTGTGATGCACACAGAGGCCGAAGATGTTTCTTTAAGGTTCAGGTCTCAGCGAGCTTATGGCATTTTAATGGCAACAACTTCCAGGGAATCTGCAGATACCCTTCGGTTAGAGCTGGATGCAGGACGAGTTAAGCTAACGGTCAACCTAGGTAACAACCTCTTCCTCCAAGAAATTAACATTTTCTTTACATTTTTCTTTTTGCTTGCAAACATTTATGAAACAGCCTGTTTTAACATTAAAAGTAAACTGAAATGATATATAAACACACGTCAATGCGGCATTTGCATATGTACACAAATACACGGCCATTATTACGATTTATTTTGTTTTCTTTTGCATTTTTGTATTCTTTATTTAGTCTTAACATTACCCATCACAATATTTTTGTACTGTTGTGTATTCTAAAAAAAGAAGACAAGTTCATCAGTGGCATTTTTTGGCTAAATTGTTTTTTTTTGATCGTGGAATATTGGTCTCCCTCCACAATTTCTTCAAAAAAGCAATTCCACAGTTTCAGTGTGCAAGCAGAACCAATACATATGTAGGTCAGCTCAGTTTTACCTCCACCAATTAATCTATGACATGCAAATATATCAAAGACTTTCTGGTTTTAACACTGAAAATATTGCAGTTAGCTACTCCCCACTGATGGATTTCTCGGTCTCCTTTTTTTAGGTGTCAAATCTATATTAAATCCATCTTCTCTTTTTTAAACAATTCTGTAGTGGTATTTTTGTAGTATCGAACGATAACACAACCCTTCAATGCCCAAAGACTGCGGCCCTCAGCAAACAGCCTTGTGAACACAGGAGGCACAAGCCCTTTTACAGAAAAAAAAAAAAAAAAAAAAGAAAGAAAATTGGTTTCCTTGTTTAAAATACGATGGACAAAATATCAGGTTACGGTTTTCTCTAGTTTTAAAAAAAAGTAAATAAAGAAATAAAAGCACTTCTACCATGCTTGTGAGTAAGTCCAAGTCAGGACCTGAAAGAGAACAGGAGTTCAGGGAAATGCACATTCCATGCAGTTATTCCCATTCAGGGGGATGCTATTTTTAAAGGGAATGAAGTATTTTATTGCTTTAGTCACAGATTTCCAGAAAGCACTGGTGGGGGCTGGGGAGGTAAGAAAATAACCACCTAACCCTCCACTTCATCAAAGTGTCGCTCACTGAAACGCTGCCCTGGTGTTTAGCGATGAGGAGGGAGAAGGAGGAGCAAAGGGTGTCGCGGGTGACCCTTCCCTGCCGGTCCCCTCCGGAGCGGAGGCCACGGCGGGAGGCTCCGAGCACTTTCTGTAAAGGGGGTGTGCAGGTGCTGCTCCTCGGCTGTTTGCAACCACTTTTCTGATGCGGTTGACGACACATGACAAACTCAGCTATATGGAAACAAAATCTAGGTTTGATGGTATATATGTTCCTCAAAGGTGTAAAGCAGGAGTAGCCATACAAACTGAGTAGTGTGGTGTAGGGTTTGGGGTTTGTTTTGGTTTTTTTTGTTGTTTTTTTTTTTCAGTAACAAATAAATGCAGGTAGCCCAGCAGAGGATCGTGCACAGAGCAGGTTATTCACTTTACATGCAAAATACCACCCTCTGCCTACTTCTATAGTTCATGAAAGTCAATAAAAAGTAAATAAATCCATGCCCTAGAGATATTGTTCCTTTCTCCCATGCCCCCTTTTTTTCTTTGTTTTTTATTTATTTTTTTTTAGTCAAGCAAGAAAATAATCTTAAAATAGAAAGGATTCTCTTCATTCTCTAATGAGTATTTATAAATATGCGATTTTTTTTTCTCGGTATTATTATAACTTTAAAGTAGTCACTGTTAATTTCTAAAATCTAGATATTAAGGATACGTAAACCCACAACCCCTTATTTCTGGGCCTGGGTGATGAGCTCTGTATGTCAGTCCTTAGCTTTTGAAGATGAGCCTTTGAGGTTACACTATCCACGAGTTGTCCAAGGTGTCTGACTGTGGCCTGGCCTGCTCTATGACCCATTGTGACGGAGCACTTTCTAATTGCACTGAGAAAAATTACCTGTTCTTTCACAGATGGGGAGACAGTTGCAGCCTGCCTCAGTTAAGCATCTTTGACTTTTAATCCTGGCTTTTCACTTAGATTTGTCACCATGTAGCTTTGTTTGAAATTGGCCATTTTTTACCCTATTTGTCGTTTCTATTGGTAAAGACTTCTCGCAGTATATCTGGGTTATAACAGTACGTAAAGACTGATGATATGGAGTGGCCATATTTGCATGTGTCTGTCCCCGGAAGGGTGGACTGTGATTTTATTGGATGTCTGCAGCTATTACCTTGAAGGATAAATTTTCATTTTTCATCTATTCTTCCCCATCTAGACTGTATCAGGATTAACTGTAATTCCAGTAAGTGCCTATTCAAACTTTTTAAAATGTTATTCCACCATTGTGAAATATGCAAACTAGAATGACAAAGATTGTGGACAGCTTGCAAGCACTTGATAATTTATTAATGAAATGTGATGATTAATTATCCTTGTGTAAAAAGTCATCATATCCTTTAGCACTTGTTTTTCGTCCTTCCCATAGGACACAGCATTAACTAGAATATTAAAAAGGAAGCATTCTACAGGTTGTAAACAAGCCTAGAGGAAATGGTGCCTGTAGTACTGTATTATTCTAGATAGGCTATTTTATTTACAGTAGCCAAAGAATTTTTTAACCAGCATTTCTGATAAGCAGTCACACATTTTGCCCCCATGTCCTCCTTCTGATTTTCCTGACATTTAACCTTCAACCTGTGGTTAGATTGTTGTAACATAATAGTTTTTACTACAAAAATTTCTATTTTGCAATCCTCCTAGACAATTAACTGCATTTACTGGCTGGTTATAGAACAATTGGGTTTTGCTAAATTTTTGATTTATGGAAATGTCATACATTGCAATAAGGACATTATTAAGTCTGAGAATAATCATGTTTCTATGATGATTTTTTACACTCTAATTATGTAAAAAACCCTTGAATTGAACAATTTTTCTCTGTGATATGCATGTTTATGAAACAGAGGGAAACATTTACCAGATGAATGGACTAAATTTTAACTTCTCTGATATTATTTGGATTAAGAGGCTATATTCTGAAAGGAGAAAAAGGACTGTGATTTTATTTTGAGTCTATGGAATTCCTGAATGGTGTCAACAAAATTATTGATAGTAAGTATGGTAGATTTGAGTTTTGGGTTGTTTTGGTTTTTTTTTCCCTTCCTAACAGGTTTTTCAGGCCAGAGGACTGGCTTTATGCAAATAGAAAAAAAGCTAAACAACAAACTGCACAGGTTTCATTTGTAGTTGGTAAGAGTTAAAAGATATGAACATAACATTCCCTAATAGTTTTATAACCCATAAAGGAAAACAATGATCTGAAGTTATTCTTAATGTGTCATTTGCTAATAGATTTTTCAATTAATAACTTTACAAGACAAAAACACAGCATTTGTATTTAAAACCAGACAAATTTCTTGGGGCAAATGTTTAATTTAAACCGTTCTTAAATTCAGAGAGACTTTTCAATACAATAAAGGAAATATTTGTAATTACCAAGACATAAAGATATCCCCCTCATATTAAAAACAAAATAATAAAAAAGTAAAAAATTCTAACTTATAAACACAAATATTTTCTGTTTCCACTTGCTAAAATATATAAAATCATGAAAACTCTCAGAAGCATTTTCTTGGTCTGCCACAGGACACCATTCTTTTCTACTACTGAAATCTCAATTAGAAAAAAACTTCCAAGTGTAAGACAAGCAGCTTTTTGAGCAGAACTGTAATGAGATTGCCTACTGCTGGTAAATTCCTTTTTTTCCTAGGAAAAGCAATATTGCTTTTTTCTTAACTTCCTTAATAAAATCAGAAAATCCCTCAGAAAACAGTTACTAACTTAAGGAAACCCCCCAGGAATAAAACCACAATATAACAGGTGTTTTCAGTTCTTAATTTCTTTTGGGCTAAACGATGTGTCAAAGATAAATTTAAATGGTTTCTAGGTTTCATTTTTAAGCAAGTTTTGGATCAAAAGAGAATGTGCAAACACAAAGTAATAAGCCTCCAGTTAGAAGATTGCAAAGAGGAGAAATGTATCTGCTGGATTGGATTAGCAGTTACAGCTTCTTGGTCTCATTCAGAAGCAACATAACCTCTCCACAAAACATCCTTGGTATAAAATACTCATAAGTTATTTTTCTTTACAGTTTGTTTATAGTGGTTTTGTTGTTAGGAATGAACTTGGGTGATGAGTTCCATCTCCCTGTGGTGCTTGTGTGTTGTGAGCAGGGTTTTGTGAGCTTTCAGTACGGTAAGTACTCCACTGCTTTCTTCTCTGCACTGGAGTTTTTCAGCACCCAGATGTTTCATGAGCAATTTCTATATTTTAATATTTAGATTACAGAGATTTATTGCTCTAAGCAGTCCTTAAAAATGCTTATCAGACAACATAATGGGGTTTAGTGGGACACAATTTGTTTCAAAGCAACAGCATCCAGAACTGGAGTATTAATTTGCTAAACACTTTGATAGTTGAGTGCCTCTCTTTTTGTTTCTGCTGAGAGCTGGATGTGTATTAATCCTGATTTTATATTGATACAAGTAAATCTGGTCTCCATGTTCGATTTTTTTTTTTTTTTTCATTTCCTATTTCTGTTACTTAGAAATTAGTCCTGTTAATATAACCTCAGTGTTGGGACTGGCATTTATTAGTTATAACTAGCCTAGTAACAGAGCTAAGGTCAGGGTGAGGGTATCTGGTTTGAATTTGGACAGACAGCTTCAAAACAAATCCAAAGACTTAAACGAAACATAAACAAGCTTGAGAGAAGAAAAAGGAAATGTGAATGTAAGCACCTTCTCCTGCTGTGAATTACAAACCTAGGGAATAAAATACTGCACCTCTTTCTCTTCTCCTTTTCTCCTAAAGCCTGTCTTCTGCTCACTGCAGATCAAAGGAACAAGTGTTGACTGACAGAGCTAAGATTTTAGTAGCAACTTTTTCTACCCATGATCATGCCTTCCCCTTTAGCTGATGTCCTGTCTTGCAGAAGAGGTGGCATTTTGGGGTCTTCCTTGTTTGAAGGACAGAATTTTTAAAATTTTTTAAATGTTAATCAGATATCAGGTCACGACTGAGCTTGTGTCTCATTGACAATATTATGGAGGCTGTTCATGCCTAATTGTTGCCTAAAATGCTAATTTTGTGGAACTGTCTGGAATGCTAAATATTTTGTGCGAGCTTAGGAGATTGTTATGCCCATAAAACCACACATCACTAGAAATCTGCCTCATGTCGGTCAGACAATACCGTTGCTGAAATGTTGGGTTTGCACATCCTTAAATAACTTCATTGTGTTCTTCAGAGCTACAAGTTTACAAAATTAAATTGTCTGTCAGGCAGTGAATTAAATGGTCCTTTTAAATTGCAGGTACGTGGAGGTCAATGTTGGGGCTGCGCCAGGAGAAAGGGAAAAACTTATTTTATGAACAGAAATAGCTGCTGTGGTTTCCATATTAGTGTTCATAGGGTGAGGAACTCATTTAAAAATAAGTCTGCAGTGGGCTCTGTTGTTTTAAATAATATGAGTGTAACAGCATTTTTTTGCATTAATCATTCTGTAAAAAGTTTGTAGCTGTAGAGCTCTTCTACATTATATACAGAATTGATAAACTAATCCTTAAAACTTGCCTAAGAATAATTTATGAAAAAAATTTTTAAAAAAAAGCCTCAAAACATTTCTCCTTTTCAAAGAAGGAAGTCATTTTTACCCTTATATTGTAAACTGTAAAGCATAAATTATAAATAGCAGTGAATCCTATTGAACCGAATGGGATTTTTCCCTAGTATTGCTGAGATAGAACTTCATCCCAATAAAATCTACATTGCAGTTCAATAACAGCTTCCGAATGACTTTTCAACAAAAGCAGGTGTGCTATATTTTCATATTTTTCACTGCTGTAACCTTAAAGGCTACTACCTTGACTTAATTTAAACTCCTTTTTTTTTTTTTCCCAGTTTAAATGATTCCAAAACATTAACATCTGAAAAAATCCAGGTAGCTGTGAAGGCTGCTGGTTTTAATATTCAATATGCTTTTGTCACAGACATCTCCAGTCTTACAAGTTATTTCATCTTTTGGGTTGTGAGGGGTTCTATTATTATTATTGTATCGCTATAATTTCTGGAAACAAATTTTTTATATTTTTATATAAGTCAGCAGAGTAGGACTGTAGGGGTTTTTTTATTAATTGATATATTATACCACTAATAACGTTAATTGTTAAATAGCTGGCTCTTATTTTCCAGTCTGATACTTTTGTTCAATATGAAAAGAGGACATGTTTCTGAATGCTGCTGTGAAAGATTGCTCTGCTTGTGTCACACAGCGCAGGAGAGGTTTAGGTTAGTTTTCTAGTACACAGCTTTGCTTCTGTAGGCAATAACTCATAGAGCAATGGCACTGAACTCACACTCAAATGTAGGACTGTCAGAAGAAATGATTATGAAATGCAGGGTGTTAGGGAGCAGAGAGTACCGTGGTAGTAAACACAATTCCCCAGGGAATGTTTGAATCGGGTGTGCAAGTTGGGTGTCCACCTTTACAAATTAGGAAGAGTTTCCTGGGCTCTGAGGGTTTTCTCTTTGTTCTTCCAGCTAAGTGCCCATTCAGTGGTTGTATTTACATGCACCCCTCGTTCTTGTGTCTATCTAGTTATTCACCCATTCTCCATACCATTTATTGTTCGTCTCATTTTATTTTCTCATGCCATTTCAATTCTCTGGTCTTCTCTATAGCCCTTAATCTTTTTTCCTTGTTTTGCATGCTCATCCTTTTAAAACTTTTCTATTCTGCAGATGTGCACATTACAGATGATTAAGTTATTCTGTTTGGAAACATCTGTTACTGAAGCATTTCTTGTCAAAATATCCTACAAATTCAGGGCATGACAAGGAGCTCTGTCAGATTATTGGTAAATAAGAGAAGAATTGTTTATTTTAAAGAACCAGCAATGGTGTTGAATTACATTATGTTTTCAATGTGCACATGAATTTTAAGCAGCAGAAAATCTTACATGAAGACTATACATCCTTTTGAAAGCTACTGCTTGTAAAACTGCATTTTATCTCAAAATCCAGAATCTTCAGCTGTGCTGTTATGGATATTCCAAAGTCTACTGCGATAAGTAAATCATTAATATATTTCCATGTATTAACTTCCTACTATCTGGTGAAAAGAATTATTAGACTGTATTTTTTGCTCCCTTTTTCTGTTGTTTTTGGCAGTAGAAAATCATTATGATGATTCAATTTTGTAGCTCCACCCAAAATGCTAGATTTTGTACTTGGCCTGTTTTCTTACGCAGTGCTTATGAATTGCATGAGTTTTGATCTTTTCCTCATTAAGTGTGGCTGACAGCCTGGCAAAAATATGTAAAAGAGCTTTAGCATAGAGGACATGCAGCAAATCAGCAGGGTACTTTCTCTGCAAGTTCAGTCAGGAGCTTCCCTCTGTGGCATGAAGTTTGAAACAACTATAAATAATTCGTTTAAAACTTTGCCTATACTTAGCAGATTTAGAACAAGAACTCATTGGATTCCTTCTCATTCAGCAATATCAGTTTAAAGGCCCCTTTTTCACATAATTTCCTGAAAAACAGGATCTGCTGCTATGCAACAAAACTGAAAACATACCTGGCCCTTTTCAATCAAATTCTGATTACAGTCTCATAGTTGCTAGTAGAGAGCATGCAAAAAAATAAAAAAGGAAAACTGCTGCTTTACTCAGAGACTCTCACTGGAGTCCTCAGTACTCAGTCCTGAAGCTGCACTAAGACCATCCTCTGTCTTGTTCCAGGCACTGCGTTTCAAACAAAGGTTGAAAATAGCTCACCTTGGGAAAAAAGTTCATGTTTGAAAGCAAAAGAGCCTGCCTGTATAAATATAATCAGGAGGGCTGAATTCATTAAGGGATAACACAGTATTTATTCTGTACAGCCACAGAAGCCCGTTACAAGAGATGGCTCTAATTTCTCTTTCTCTGTTAAATATAGAGTGGAAAGAAGTGGTGCTGCACAGGTTATACCCTGTGAGCCCAATACATTAATTGGCTCACTGGGTATTCATCTCTTCCTGCAGTCTTTGTGCCCACTTGCTCTGGAGAAAAGTAGCAGCTGTTTCTTGAATGGTTTGAGTGACTTAGGTGGGAATGTAAAGGGAACCTGCAGGGCCACTGTTGATCATTTGTCAAAAGTTTGCATACCATTCTTTGGTTTTTGCGTTGCAGAATTTCACCTGTCTCTGAAAAAACTTGTCATTTACTGTAAAACCTGTGCTCTTCTAACTCTCTTGCTGTCTGCTGGTCCTGCTCTTACATTGCCCATTGCTTTGTTGCCAGCACAAAAGGTTCAAGTGGCTATGTATGAATTTGACTAAAGTGACCCATTAACAAAATTATTAATTTTATCTTGCTGCAGTTTTCTGACAGCTGTTGTAGAATAAAACAGGATGAGGGGAAGACAGGAATTCTAGAAAAACAACCTCTAGTAGAGAGAGTGCATTGTTTATTTCAGCAACACAGATTTATGCTGTCCCAAAATGAATTCATCTGGCCTACGTCTAAGCAACAACATCCTGGAAAAGTACATGTTGTGTACAGAAAGGCAGAAACATCACTTCTTGAGATGTGGCATGATTAATCTATGTCAATTAAGGAAGTGATGTTTCAGGCAACTGAAGGGAAATGTTGGAATGGTTTCTGGGTAAAGATGTGCACCTTCAGCGGCGTACGTCACAGCTGTTGTCTCCTGAATTTGGCTTATAAAACAAGCTGGATGCTGACCCTAGGAAATATCTGATGCCCAGTTTTAGGGAGTTTCAAGCATGAGGAAAAGCCACTGAGTATCATGAAGGGGATACGTATTAGGAGATGCCAGCTAAGGGGTTGTTGTTCTTTTGGGCCACTCACATAAGATGATAAAGGTCTGCAATATGTTTAATGTTGTGGTTTTTTGGGAAATTTCACATGGATATAGCTTGGCTTGAGAGAGGACTCTGAGAAGGTAACGGTGAAGGCACATTGGACTTCCAAGTGTGAGCTCTCTCACTCAGTGAGTGATTGAGAAAATCAGTCTTGTGATATACTGATTTCTCATCTCAAGCCTACGTTTTGATTAGCACAGGAATTTTGCCAGGAAGTGCCCAAGTTATCTAAAAGGCTTCCATTTTTACCCCTTCCTTATCCAGTTATAGCTATTAAGATGAAAAAAAGAAAACCAACTAAAAACTTGAAATAATGAGCATAAAAAAACTTTAATCACCTAGCTTATTATGAAGAAATCTTGAGAAGAGTCTTGCATGTATAATTTGGCAAAGCCAGTGGCAAAGCCCCCACAAGTTTCTCTCTAGCTCAGGTCTGAACGTGCTTAGCTGAGGCATGGGAGACAATTATCATATTAACAGCAAACAAAAGCTCAAACTTTCATCAAAGGGAAAAAAAAGGCTTTAGATATGCTGGCTGACCTTTTAAGGCTCTACAATATTTACTTTCTCCCTGACAAAGCTTTCAGGGTTGGCTGCTGGGGACTGAAGGCTTTGCTCTATCAGTGCTTTCTGCATGAAGGACAGCAATAAAGTTGATTTCTGTGCATGCATTCTACTTGTTCCTTATAAAACCTCATCTGTGTTTGCTCTTCCTTAGCTAACAGAGGGGAAAATTCCCATTAGTCTCCTGGCAGGCTGTCAGTAAAATATTATTTCAAATTTATTTCAATAAATTTAAATTTCAATATTATTTCAATATTATTTCTCTTACTAGAAAACAGATGTTTTCCTTTTTTGTTTGTATGCTTCTTTCCTGTCTTTTCATTCTTTTCATCCATCTTATTTTTATCTTTTTAAGTTACACATTCTGCTCACGGTGCTGAAAAGACATAGGTGATTTCACAGGAGCCTCAGTAATCAAACGTACAATAATAATATATTTGGGGCTTTCTCAAGGCACAGTGGCGTGCTCTGCAATAGCCACAGCAAAAAAAGGCAACAGTAAAAGCTCAAACACAAGGTTATTCATGTAAATTTGAAAATCAGTTGCCCTAATTTGTGGTGAAAAATCATTAGTTTAATGTTCAGGTAAAGACTTTTTTAGCACTACCACTGAAATGTTTTCAGAAACTTGAGATTGCTGAAAATAATAGACTTTCCATTTGTGACATTTCAGTGTATACTTTAATTTTTGCCATGCCAGGTATCGATAGCTGTCAGTTTAGTGAATATATGGGGCTATCTGAGGCAGGGCCACAGTGTGCTTATATATCAAGGGGCTCTGAGTGCTGGAATGCTGCCAAAGAGTTTCACAAGCAAAGCCCAATAGGGAACAGCCTGAAGTGGACTGAAGTTGTTCCCTCTGATCCTTCAGCCTGAACTCTTAAAGGGGAGCAGGGAGCAGGAGATCCTCTAAAATACTAAATATGACAAGAGGACTCTTAGATGGTAGGAAAGCAGAGATTGCTGCAAGCATGTAGCCTCTCATTTTACCAACAGGGACAAAGCAGCCTCCAGGATGTGCTGGATCTGTAAGAATAGACTGTCTTGAATTAATAAATCCTGATTTATATGCAGGGGAGCTATGCGTGTCTTGCTCATACTGGTCCTAGCAAATCCTTCATAAAAGGACTTTTCAGAAGAAGTAGACTAGGCCTTTTAAATATTTTAATGGGAAGAAGCACTTGAAAGTAACTTTTTCATGTATAGAAGGTCCTAAATTTCTCTTATTTTACTTTTATGTTTTCTCCCTTTAGCTTTTGAAAAGCAAGATGACTTAATCACATTTCAGACTGGTGATTTAAATTATCCTCACATTTTTTTTTCCATGACAGAAAGTGGGTGTTACAGTCAAATCTTGCAGGGATAACAAAGAATCCTGTTCTAATCAGTAATAGCAAAGGAACTGAATAATATTTTCTTCTGGAGAAGAATATGTAAAAGCTAATGTAATGTCATTCATATTAGCAAACTGGTCTGCCATGGCAGTCATTCCACAGCAAAGCTCTGCTCCCAGCTGCTCCCGCAGGAATCTCTGCTAACATATTCATAAGTGATTGAGAGACGAAGATGAACACTGAGATGATATTATTTGCAAATGCAATGGGATTATTGAGGAAAATCAAATGAAATGCTGCGTTTGAGGACTTTCTGAGGGGCTCCAAAATGCTGAATGACTGCACAGCAAAGTGGTAGGTGGAATTAAATAGCAATATGCACAAAGTAATTCATGCTAGAAAAAAGTAACCTTAATTATGCAAGTGGAGCAACGGAATGTGGTGGCACTGAGCTGAAGAAATTGTGCAGCCGTTGTAAATGGCTCTCGTAAAACAGTTCGGTGCTCAGAAGTGACCAGAAATCCCAGTGGATGGGAGTAGCTGTGGGGAGAGGAGGTAGGACCAGAAGAGAAAGCAGCATTATGCTATTATGCAGTCATGGTTTATCTGCTTCCTGAATGCTCCATGTGTGTTCAGTTCCTGTTCCTCATGATTAACTTAAATGGGGAAAATACAGGTCACTGCAGCTGGGAGGATGACAAGTATGGATTAGCTTTCCTACATGGGGCAGCTAGGCATGCTAGGGAAAAAAAAAAATACCTGGGGGAATATGAATGTATTTTTATAAATATATGATTATACCACCATGAGAAGCAGCAGGAGGTTAATAAATTGATTTTTTAAATTAAATGGAAATACATCAAGGACTTTGTGTGATAAGGCTCTCTTTGCAGCTCCAGAAGTCCCAAACATGTCCATCACTGGAAGCTGTGGCTGTGATAGAGTAGTAATTACTATAGAGCAGTCCTGCTTTTCTGTGCTGCTCTTGAAAGCACAGTGCTGAACTAGCTGGTCTTATGTGCCATTTCCCAGTATAATTTGCAACTTCTTTCCCTAATTATTTCATCACTAGTTTATACCCTGTGTTCAGAGTAACAGGAAATTGCTAGTGAAAGTAATCACAGACATATTAGGCTGAAAAAAAAATATAAATCTATCATCAATTGGGTTGTATACAGTCATTCTAAACTTTGTAATCAGATTCCATGAAGATTAGAGTGTTAACACACAGATGGCAGCAGATGACACAAGCCAATATTTCAATAAATTCTCAAGAAAACCTCTTGATTAACTGATAAATCCAGTCAAATTAGGGTAAGCCATTAATTAAAATAGCTCTTTTATATTCACTAAGCATTGTGAATATTTTTCTTTTATTCAGTAATAAGAGCTTTCTGGCCAGAAATTTTGGTCTGTAGCTCTTTAAAAAAGAAATTAATTGTTGGCATTCAGTATTAAGAAAAAATAACAGTGACTCAGCATTGGTGAGCTGATGATATTTCTAAATTTATACACAGATTAAAAATGCTACCAGACTTCATGTAAAAACACCTTTCTTTGCTCTTTATGCCTTTGCTTCTCAGGACTCTCTAAGATATAATGCTTTTGAGAGGAACATTTATTAATATTTTTGCAGAAAACATTTAGAAGTGCTTATAAATGAAAATTCTATGGAGAAGTACTCCACTCTTTCTATTGTAATAGTACCATTGGAAGAGTTATTTTCGGAGAATAGAAAATTAGTTTTTTTTTTTTCCCAAAAACCCTGTTTAAGATACTAAAATCATTAATAGCTTAGTTCAGATAGCATTTAAATCTATTAAGTCAATAGAACTTTTTCTAAAAGTGAAGCCTTGCTAATTCAGTGGTGCTGTGCTTATCTCGAGAACTTTTCAAGGAAAACCAACCAAATTGCCATCTCTCTGCAGGTAGATACTGCTTTTCTGATCAGCACACCACATGCTCACAGCCATCATTCTGTCCTAATATACACTTGTAAGGAACTCATAGAATAAATGTTTGGGATTTTTTTTTTTTTTTAATAGAATGGGCATGCATTTGGTAGGAAATAAGGGAAAGGGGAAGCAGAATCAAAGAGAGTGAAATTGGAATGGGATATCTGGTTCTCACTAGCACAGCCAGTGAGCATTGCAGTAGGTCTGGCATATGTTGAGGGGAATTGCCAAGTTTCTGTCTGTCTCTTTCATATTAATAGATACTACTTCTAAATGATAAAAAAAAAAGTGCAGCTAGTTTCTGTGAGAGTCAGATCTGATCCTATTTCTCAGTTTTGTGTGATGAGGAGAGCCAAGCTGCTTAGGAAATGTTTGGCTCCCTCTTCTTCAATCAAAGAAAGAAAGAAAAAATGACAAGACTGCCAAACTAAAATTTTGCATAAATCAAAATTATTTTGATACATTTCTATATTTGTTCTGCTGGAAGTCTGGAATAAATCCCCGGTAAGGAATTATTTTACTCTTTCAGCACTAAGACCAGTGAAATCTGATTATAGACAGTAGAGAACTATAACTCTACATGGCCGTAGAGCTTTTGTCCTTTCCATATGTAGCACAGAAGTTGAGTTGTCCACCTATTTGCATAAATACAAGTTCACAGAACCCGGTTTGTGGCATTTTGATGTCCCCCCTCTTTATCGCATCTGCAAAAAACCTTTGTGTAAGTATGTATTAGTTTTAGCTCCATGACTGTTTCAGAAAGGTGGCTCTTTGATCCTTGCTTCACTTCTCTGCAGCAAGGCATCGTTTCATAAGTTCAGTCTTGATGAAGGGGCCTAGCAGGCTCTCAGCTACAACATTATTCTTCGTTAATGATATAAGAACAGTTATTCATTTTTCAATGGGCTTTTTTTTTGAAGAGCTGATGACATTAAAAACATCTAGCCAGTGCATGTCACTGATGAGCAGTTACTTATATTAAAAGCACTTACGTTGTATCTGGCACATTTTGCATTTATGTCTATTAAAATGCATGAAACATCTATCATAACATTTTAAGCGCTCAGTACCTTATTACTGGAACCACATAACTGCTTCCTTATTATCTCTTCTTGACAATTACTTTAATGAATTATATTCAGGTAGCTGTTGAAATTTCCATCCAAGTACATTACTTTTTTGGATGACATGTCAAGAGGTTAACTTATGCTCCCTTCCAGCTGATTTCTAGGCCTCAATCCATCAGACAAGTCCCTCCAGAGGAGATATTGCTCTGTTGAGCTGAGACATCAAGATAAAGTTGGCTTTCAGAGATGCAGTCCCCTTTGGGAAGTGTGCAAGGAATCCTTCAGCAGTTATTTGTCTAGGCAGTCTTGAAGCAACAAGACACAAGATGAAGACCAAGACATGGAATGAGAAAAAGCAATTAAAGAAAAAAAGGGAGCTGTGGTTCATGTAGCTTATGCTAATTCTTTGGTATTATTTCTCATTCATTTTATATTCTGTGAGATTTTCCTCCAGGGAGTGAAGCACATGTATGTAGAAATAAAATTTCATTAGTTAAAAGTTCCTCTCTGTCTCTGCACATTAAGGCTTTTCTCACTAGTAGTAGAATCTGTCTGGAAAAGAAAGCTCAAATAGGTAAGTCAACAATTCCATCTTTCACTTACCTGCCATGAACTGTTTACAGGTGACTTGTGGAAATTGGATCAGAAGTGAGAAATAACAGTCATAACAATCATGCTCACTGCCATTTATAGAATTATAATTTTACCAAAATTTAAGCACTATAATTGTTGAATATGGGTGAAAATTACCCGGTGAACTTTTGCTGTGGTTATTGGTATACTTTGAATTGTCTCTGCAGTTTTTGCTGGGTAACATTTCAGCAGCTCAAAAGCAAGTCTGCTGTTTCTTAGGAGGAAACGACCATTTGCTCTGGGGGGAAGAAGTATTCTTGCATCTCCAGCTAATACGATACAGCTGACACCATCACTGACATGATACAAGACACTTAGGGACTCAGCTGATGAGCTAATTGGCTGTGAATAAAAGCAGCACTACCTCTGGAAGTTAGCAACATGGATTCTTGGTTCCCTAAAATTGCATAAATCAATGATAAGATACGGAGCCCACCTTAAGAAAGTGCAAGCAGGCGTTTCTGCCGAGAAGCTTACTTGTTTTGTTAAATAAAAAATTGTCACTCGCTGACACTGAGCACAATCCTAAAGAGATGATAAATGGCACAAGAGCATTGGAGAGATTCTCTCAATGTTAAAAACAACTCCAGCTACTAAATTTCAAAAGCTATGCTTTTCTACTCAGGCATGCAAGACTATACCCATCCAAGTCAGTGGAGGCTGATCGTAGAACAGGGATCAACCTTTGTATTCATCCACTTGTGATTTCTGAAAACAATCTGAAATGTCTATTTTAGTCTTCCTTTCTTGATTCCTGTCTGCCTAGAAGCATCCAAGAATAAGCAGTGTCAAGAAATTGTGCTTTTTGATCCGTGATGATTATAAAAATATTTTAAAACACTTAAATAATCAATAATAATAAATCTTTAAATATTATTCTCGCTATTCTTAATTAGGCAAAATGTTATAATTCAGCATTTAAATTACAAAAAAAAAGGATATGAGTGTAAGATTTAGTTGTAACTATTTTATAACAACTGCTTTTTGGGATGAAGACACCTGTAAATTAAGAGGAGTTTATTCTTAAAATAAAGTCACAGTCCAAATTCTCTTCCTTTCCATGCCAGCTAGTTTCCAATCTGCTTATTCTTAAGAGCACTGTGCAAGATGTAAGGGTAAAAGGAAATATTTAAATGGTTTTTTTTTTTTGTTACATTAATTTAACTAAACATAAAGGTAATTTTTTTCTATAAAAAGATAAATTATGGCTAAGCATACTTAAATTGTGCTTACTTATATTTTTAAAAGTAACGAGTTTTGACAGCCACGGTTTTGATATAAATGGGCACAGTCAATATGAATGTCAGAAAGGCTAATGTGTGGTCAAAGCTGTTTCTGCTTTTCTTCCCTGTTGTCACTTATAATCTAGCCAATGTACAACAAATATTACAATTCTCTCCATAAAAAAAAATGAAATAACCATATGCGTACCTACCTTTTCTACAAAGATTGCTGTAAGTTAGGTTATTTTTACTTCACCGGGTTTAAGTGGAAAGCAGTAGCACGGGTTCTTTGGGCTCCTAAGGGTACGCTCGGAGATCAGCTGCATCTGTTGCCTGCAGCACCTTTGTCTCTCAGTCTTTTCAGTTTATTTGTTTATTAGCTGAATGACAGCGATTAAGATCCAGATTATAAAAGTTATCTAGATGCCCATCTTATTGTGAAATCCTTCTTCCAAGTCAGAATTCCTCCAGATCTCTTGGGCTCAGAGGAGACAGCAAAATTCCTCTGGAAGCTGAGGGCACTGTATTTGAACAGTAACTTGTAGAGATAATGTCTAAGGAAATGGAGATTGTCAGGTGTATTACTCTCCACTTCTTTGAAAACTTAGGGGAATGTTCTTGCTGCTCCTAGAAATCCACGACAGGGAAATGTATGTTTCTGCCTCTGTGTTTTTTAAGGTTTGGGACTGTTGGTTTGGTAGTCAAGACCAGAATAATGAGTCTGCTGAGGTAAAAATCGAACTCTTCTTGGGAAAGGAGAATCTTAGCTTGAATTTGTCTTAGGATTGCTGTATTCCCTTACTTTAAGCCACATCTCAAAAATCAGTAGTATTGCTGGAACTCTGAATTTATACAGAATTTATGAATATTAGAGATTCTGGCTGCCATTAAAGTCACATCTGAACAATGAATATTTACTTTTTAAAAAATTGAATTTCAATACTTCTTAAAATTGGGATTTAATGTTAGTTTTAGTACTATTTTACATAGGAGTTCCCGAGTTCCCACATCATTTGTCATGATTTTTCAATCCTATTCTTTTTATAGAAGTAGAAAAAGTAAGCACTAATAACTCCTGATGAATTAGCCATTCTTTTCTTTACCAGTTTTACGAAGTTTTTGTTAAATAGGAGCTAAAAAGAATTTTCCATTGAAACAAGCTTTCAGAATTAGAAAGCTCAATGTAATGCAAAAATCCTGCATGGGAGAATTTCAGTCTTTTAAAGGGATTAAATGTCCCCATTTTCTTTTTCATGTAATACACAATCTTATAGTGGGTGATATTTGAAGAAAAAATAAATTCAGTTATCAAATGGGATAGAAGACTTGTGAAATAGCTGCTTGCCTAGTCTACAGCAGTAGCTTAGGTAGAATGAAGCCAAAGATATTGACTTGAAAGTGTTTGTGTTAAGTTTGACTTAAAACAAAACGCTCAAATGTTTAAAATTAAACGCTCAGCTTAAAATTTGTTGAGTTTTTTCATCATAGCAGCCACGTCAAGCTAATGTGAAAACAAATTAAGATTTACTAAAGCCACACAAGTAGTTTGTGGAAGTGAATCTGCTGAATGCCAACTCACACTGTTAAGTCTTGAGTGCACTCTAAAAAATTTAGCCTGATTCAAGGCAGGATATGACCTTACCATGTGATTGTGAAGCTGCACGTCCCTTACAAGTGCACATTTCTTTACCTGCAGTAAATACTAAGTAAATAATCTTGCATTCAAGTTTTCTTTATATTAGCATAGAATTGCCATGTATTGAAAGTTCATGCTCACCTCACCTACAGCAAAGTCAGGTTCACCAGAGTTTCTGAAAATTTGTCTCAGAGCTTTCAGCAGTAAGCTGACAAAGCAACAACCATATTTTTCAAGCTCATTGACTTTGCTTTAGTTCACAGCCTTGGGGCACATTCATACAACCTTTAGTACCTCTAGCACATTCTCTGATCGTCGTGATCCTCAGAGAACGGTATGAAAGAGAAACTGCACTCATTAAAAACACAGGGATCTAGCTGCCTTCTGGTTTTAGCGACTTTTAAAAGATACTTTTCTTTCATTATGTCCAAGAAGAAGGAAAATTACATGGCCTTAGGGCTATTTGTGTTTCACTTGCTTACATAGATGACTTACAAAACTAAATTAAAATGCAGCTGATTTTAAGCCATAAACGTTTTGAGTAATGTGTTGAGAAACATCTGTAAGATGGGTCAGACATTTCATAATGCAGTAACAAAACCAGTTTTATCCTCTCATGTGCTCTGAGTTCACAGAGAGCTGTAATTGCTACTTCAAAACCCTTTATTTTTTTTCAGGAAATACAGTTCCAATTATTATAGACCAAATAATTGACCAGCAAGGCACAATTTTGAGAGCATGTGTCTGTCTTCTACATATCCTTTGATCTAGCAGGGAAGTGTGGAGGGCAAGACTTGCAACTCTAAAGTTTATTGCTTTCTGATGTTTTTCTTTCTTTCTCCATCTTGCTGAACTTAAGTACTGGTCCTATTTGTAGAGAATAGGCTTTCACAAGACAGTGTTTCAGCAGCAGCACCTTTCTTGGCAGAATCCTTAGATTTAATTTAGTCCAATAGAACTGTATTCTACCCTCCCACCTGGATCCACTGGCTCTGTTTAGACATCAGCTGTGTCACAGTGAATATCTCAGAGCTTAAAAGAAATAAAAGGATGAGTATGTGTGATATTACACCCTAAATTAAACAGCTTCCAAGAGAAAGACAAAGCTGGGAGGGGGGAAATGCACAGCAACTCACACCATGGCCAGGGGAAGCAAATTTAGAGAAAAGAGAGAAAAGAACCAGACAAATGAAAACTCTGTGTCCTCAGAGCTGGATATGGTGCTTGATTCCTGGATTGGTTGTTTTTATATCCTTCCATGGATTTTTCTTCCCCAGTGAATTCACTGTGTATGCTGTTTCTCCTTGCTAGTGAACTAGATCAATATTGAATGCAGTCTGTTTGTAGTTCATGTAGGGGAAGCCAGTAGAATTTTCAAAAGTATCTTGTTTAGCTTTCTGCATTTCTATATGAGAAATATAGGTATGCATCGATGGCAATATTTAATATTATATTCCTGTTATTCTAAAGAATATGAGCAAATATATTCTACAGCTGCAATAAAGGCTAATGAATGATACCAGCAGCTCCAATCTCCTTCATTTTCATTTCTGAAATGTCAAATTTTATTTTAAAAAAGGGATAAAAATACCCTTAACTGCCAATACATTACCCAAATTGCCAAAAGCAATTTTGCCTATAATAAAACTATTGTGGGCTGAAACATTTGGATCAAGCAGTGCAAGATTGATATGTTTTTCTTGATACAATTCAGTGAATGTGCTATTCTTGTGGAATTTTCCATATGAGTCTGTTGGGGAGAAAATACAGTAGACAAAATTTCTTTGACTTGCAATTAGATTTTTTTCAAGTTACCTTATCAATTAGCTGTAAATGATAACCTGATACACTTTTTTGATGTTTAAAAGGCAATGTATTTTTTCCATTGGCAAGAAACACGTTTAGTGAGAGATTTTTGGGATGATACAGGCACAGTCATTTAAAATACAGTTGAGTCACTATATTAATTCACTTTTTAAGGTCAGCTGTGCTAATGAGTGTTTTGGCAGACCAGTAATGTTTCTGCAGCTAGCCATAGAAAGGATAGTGAAGGTTAAGATGCCTTACCCTGTACATCTTTTGTTTCTGTATCTTGCTCTGGAGGAATCTCTCCTGAGCTTTTTGTGCTGCAGCCTGGTATGAAATGCAGATGCCTTGTGAGGTTTGCACAGTGACTGTGAGTCTGGCTGAGTGCTGGAACAGAAGCCAGGATTAGAGGCGTGCTAAATTTACTCTGGAAGGCAGGATAAATGAGATGGCACAGAGTTCTCTTGTTCTGCACCAGGTATTTATAATGACACTCTTAGGTGCCCCTCAGAGCCATGCAGCTGTCTGTACATAGCAAGCTGAATCGTAAAATATTTATTATTTTAGCTGAAATCTTGACAACCCTGACTTAAAGTAACATTCGCTATTAACTGAATTGATCTCAGGATTTTGTCTTCTTGTCCAAATGGCTTTTTGACTAAATGCCACCTGAAACTGATAGCTGTGGAATGCATAGTTTTCTGTTAGCAAACCAGGCTGAAACCTCTGGTCCTTCTCATGCTGATCAATAAATAAATAGTAGTGATTTGCCTGTATCTGGCTTGAGTTCCATAGGTTGGTGTAGCATTCACTGAACCACCCAGTCTCCCTTGCTGGTCTCTGTTTACTATGCCTCTTTCTATATTTCATGTTTCATGTCTACTTCTGATGGCAGCATTGAATGCTCCAAGCATTTTGCTGCATTTCTTGGTAGTGGTGGATGGCATTGTGATAAAGAAATTCCTGTGTTTGGTGCAGACAACTAATTTTGGCCGTGTTTTGGTACAATGCCAAAAGCTAGTATCGTCTTTTAAAAACATCAGTTTTGTTCAAATAGATGGTTAAAAGTAGAGTACCACAAGATAGATATCTGTAAGAGGAAAAATTGTGCACATTTAAGTTAATCAACTGACTGGCTGGAATTCAGTAAATCTTCAGCACTTGATTTAGGCTGAATAAGCTCCTCACAAGGCAGTAAAGAGAATAGGAATCTCCAGAAAACATTTAGAATATTCAGTGCGCTGGAAATTAGATGGGGCTTTTTTTGGTGAGGTTCATACTTTTTTCCTTTAACTTTGAAACGGCTGTTAAGTTCCAGCTGAGGTGCTGACAACAAAGTAAGCTCAGCTTTGGATGCCAAAGTAAACATGTAACTGGGAATGTTTGGGGCTTTATATGTCCTAGTTCATAATGAATTGCACCATCAAGGTTTGTACCTGTATTGACTGCCTGCACAGTCTGCATTTTGCTTTGTAAAAAGGTGGTTGTACAAGCAATTATCTGCTTTTAAATGGATGTGGAAATTTTACTGGCATCATGGACTCTGAGCAAATTGTGGTAGCCATAAAAGTGCCAGTACTTCTTTTATTTGGTACTATCCATTTTCTCTATGGATGCATAAAATCTAGTAGTTATTTAAGCCTTTAAAATAGGGAAAGAGCTGAAGGTAGACATTAATAATAAATTTCATACATAAGCAAGAGGAAATACTTAGTGGATTTTTTTTTTTTTCCAGTTTGTATCTGGTCTCAGAAAGGAAAGGTTTATGATTAAGAGTTTAGTATTTGAGAAAATGAGTAGCTCAGAAAGCGAGCCAGTGCTGGCTGGGTATGTGAAGCAAAATAACTGTGTTCTGTACAGAAAGAGACAGATGAGCTCCAGGGGAACAGCAGTGTGGGAAACAGGAGTCGAGAGACATAAGTTTGGAAAAGTAGTATCAGACCTTGAAAAACAAAACAAACCCAAAATTATATATATTTTTTCTTTTAGCTGGGGCACTTGCTTTTCTTCTTGTGGGAGATATTGAACAATATTTTTTAAAAAAGCCCAGAACACCCCTCTCCCCTTGCCAATAAAAAAATAAAAAGGTGGTAGTAAGCCAATTCTTATTTAAATACACTTATTTAAGAGCACTTTCTGCTGGTGTGCTTTATATGAAGTGGAGTCAGATCAGTGTAAAGTCAGAGTAAGACTGGAGAGCCAATGATTTAGTAGATATAAATTTCTAGTAAATTCACCATAAGAACTATAACCTAGGTAGAACAAGGCTCTGTACTGTTATGACCTCAATATGATGTTTAAATTAGTTTCAGGTCAATATATTTGAAAGTCAGTGAGGAAAGAACTAATATGAGCTGTATTTCTGGTTGGCCAATGCTATTTAAGAAGATATGTTAAGAGTTTTCTTCTGCAGTTCTGGTAGTCTTGTGGTATCAAGGGATTCCTACATGTTTTTGTGTTTAAGCTTTTAGACAATTTTCTCCTAAATGCTCTGCTCACAAACATATTTGCTGCTTTTCTATGTGAAAGCATCTTCTTGTCAGGGAGCAGCCCAAGCACTGCATTAGCAAAGGAATGGTGAGCATCCATCCTTCCTTATCTCCCTCTACAGCTGCCATGGAAAGCTATTCCACTTAGCAGAGATGCAGCAAGATGGGACAGGTGGATACACAATCCCTGGGAACTGGACCTAGCTATTTTGTAGTTTCTTGTACTCTCTCTGACAGAGCAAAAGCCCTTCTTCTCAGTTAGAGATCAGCCCCAGGAAAGAAAGGTCTCTTTTCCATGCAAGTGGATCGTTTCTCCAAGACCAGGACTCTTTTCAGTGCACTGCCCCCCTGGTGTGTCATACCAAGGTTTGTCCTTTTTGTAGCCCTTTCACCAGGGGTCCCCTTAATCCTCTTTTGGATTGCGTGCAGTGGGAACGGTCACCTGCCCTGATTTTTTTACTCAGAGTACTCTTGCAAGGAAGATAGACGGATGCACAGGAAAACACACATTTAATTTTACAACAGGAAGAGTTTACAAGTCCCCAGCCATTAAAAGAGAATAGATAGATTTGCTTGTAAAAGTGAGCAGCCAAATTGGATTTGATATTAATATACACTGAGGCACCTTTACACGAAAGGGACACTGCAGAGGGCTGCTAATGTGAGAGTAAATTAAAATTGCATATGCTTTTAGGTCTTTTAGAGATCTGAAGCAAGATAATGGAGACTAAGTGGTTCAACTACTTTAAAAATTAAAAACAAAAGGCAGAGTGGACTAACAAATAAGAATGAACATGTTTACAATAATATTAAATGATGTATGCCTAGGCAGGCTAATTGACTCTCACTAAGATTTTGCTCATGTCATTTCAGCATTTTATATAAATCCAACTCTATGGTTGGAGACTTGTCTCCAACTCTAGGTAGAAGTTGCTTCCGTTGAAGTGCTTAAAAGAAATTGCTTAAGGTTTTACTCACTGCATCTATATCAGCACATTCAAAGAGAATATTATCCACTTAAGCTTTATGCAAAACTGGTCTTTCTCTTGTCAAAGAAAGCAAACATTTAAGGAACAGAATGATTCAGGTAATTGATCCCAATCATCTGCTTCTTCTGGGTTCAAACACCTTTCCTAGCTTGGTGTCAATACAGAGAAACAGTGTTATGAGAATCTCACTGCCTTTGCTTTGCATTTTCGTTCCTGGAGGTCCCTTGGCATGCCCAAAATAGCAAAGGTTGCATAGAAAAGCAGGGCAATAAACCAGCAGCAATTAAAAAAATGCTGACAGAAGATGGAAAACATCTGAGATGAAAACTGTCCAATATGCTGAACAGCTACATCAAGCTCTTAGCATCCTCTTCCCTCAGTGCAGTTCTGAAGTCAGAGAGGCTTTGATTTTAGGCTTTGATTTTATTAACACACCTCACCCGTCACAGTTAGCCTGTGCTGGATGGAAAAGAAACCCAAGAGAAATGTGGGAGAGTTTCAGAGCTAGTGGCATATTCCTTTCAAAACAAGACTGACACATGGGATTCAGTCATCTGGAAGGACACAGTGGAGGTAATTGTCTGACTCAGGGTGACCGTAATATTTCTGTGTCAAAAGTTATTTCATAATGTGTCTCTTTTACAGAATCACAGGGTGGGTCAGGTTGGAAAGAACCACAGTGGGGCATCTGGTCCGACCTCCCTGCTCAAGCAGTTTCATTCCAGAGCACGTGGTACAGGATTATGTCCAGATGGTTCTTGAATACCCCCAGGGAGGGGGGGATATCTACAGCCTATCTGGGCAACCTGTTCCAGTGCTCTGTTACCTGCACGGTAAAGAACTTCTTCCTCATGTCCTTTCTGTGCCTCTGTTCCTGCCCCGTTGCCTCTTGTCCCACTGCCTGGCACCACTGAGCAGAGCCTGGTCCATCCTCTGACCCCCTCCCTGCAGACACTGACAGACATTGATGAGGTCCCCTCTCAGTGTCTCTCCTCGAGGCTGAACAGACCCATCTCCCTCAGACTTTCCTCATCAGAGAGATGCTCCAGTCCCTTGATCATCTTTGTAGCCCTCCACTGGACCCTATCCAGGAGCTACATATCTCTCCTGGACAGAGGAGTCCAAAATTTAATTGACAACTTTTAGTTATCAGCAGCATTTGTTCTGCCACAGGAACTGGAAAACAGGCCAGGGAGGTCTCTATTTTACAAGAATGTAATTTGTTAATTGTGGATTAACTTTGCCTTTTGAACAGTCACCATATAAGTTTTGATCGCTTGGTTCAGCACTTGGTCTATCATCTATTCATATCAGTGACACTACAAAGTCAGGATTTTTCTTTCTCTCTTTCACTTCTCGGTCAACAGTGCAGGGGACAATTTCCATAATCCTTTTCTTATGAGAAATCTTTTCCTGGGCATTAAAGATATCCTGTTTCCTAGGTTTGTGAATACTTCGGTTATCACCAGTACATTGTGCTGTACACAGAATTTGCATTAAAAGTGTTTGCTGTACTGCTGACAAAAATAGCAGATCCCCAAAAAAAACATATCCATTAAATGAAAAAGGAAAGTATGAAGATCCACTAATATCAGAAGGTACTATGTCAGAATATTAGCAAGTCATCTAGATCAGGTAATAGATGATACTGTGAGCTCAAAGTCCTAATAAACAGAGGCTAAATAAACAGAGAAGTTGACATAGATTAAGACAAATATAACACACGTGCACACACATTTACCACTTTTTATTTTCCACCAAATTATTTTTAATAAAGGAGCAAAAATCCAGTCTTGTAAATCCATACTTGAAGTTCTTTTAGATCATTAATCCCATTTCTTAAAGGCCTGTATGTGATTGCAAAGTGAAAAATTAAATCCATGTTGACTGTGCCTATTTATGAAAACCTGGTGCATATACAATGTATTTACATCATTAAATAGACATTGGAAGTGTTTTAATGTAGTAGTTCTATAGTATGCAGTATATAGTAGCTCTATACTTTGCTTATACTTGGTAATTTTCTTGCTTGATGTGACTTTTTGGTGAGTTTTAACATTTGCCCAGCCAGTCTCTCTGTTTCTCTCTTTCTCTGTGAGGTTCACATGTAAACTGCTTTAAAGATTGCATAATGACTGTTTGGCATATCCTACAGGCAAAGGCCCAGAAACCCTTTTTGCTGGCTATAACCTCAATGATAATGAGTGGCACACAGTGCGTGTGGTGCGGCGAGGAAAAGGTTTAAAGTTAATGGTGGATGACCAGCAGGCCGTGACAGGTAGTGTGGCATTGTGATTCCATGTTTACTGGGGGGAAACACGAAACAAAAAAAAGAAAAATGACAGAAGTAAAATGGTTTTATCTGAAAGAAACAGATGGTTTTTTTCTTTCCTTGAGTAAGATTCAAAATCCATGTTATGCGTGTTGGAATGCTGGTACAACAAGTGTGTTATTACACTTGATGCTGCTCTAAGGTTGCTATTGAAATTAATGAAAACCTTCGTGCTGACTTAAATGAATGTTTTTATACGGTAATTGGAGAGGAGTGATTTGATACATCACTAATGAGAAGGCAAGCAAAATGCTTTTGGCAACACATTGTTAAGGCTAAACTCTAAGCCACTGCTGGAAGAAAGAATTTAATAAACATTTGAAGGATATTCTACCGTGGTTTGAATCTTGCATCAAGTGTCCTCAATAATTATATATTAGGCAGCATGTTTTTCTCAAATACTAAAATAGCAGTTGGGATGGGAGAAAAAACCGACATGCATGCTAGCAGATGTTAGGAATGTATTTCTATGTTTATATTATCAGAAAGGTTAATAGAGAACACATTGATTTTGTCCTGTACAAGACCACGCTTGTATGACATGTATGCTAACAACATACATGTTGTCAATAGCAACTGATCTGGCTTCTGGCCCTGATTCCTTGCACAGCACAATGCGCCTAATTTTGTGTTAGCTATTTAGAGTTATCCTTTGGTTTTGTGTAGCATTAAACAACTTTTATCATTGGTTCTAAGCTTTGTTAAAATGTTAAAAATTTAAGTGGTTTTGGTTTTTTTTAAAGAGGCAGGTACCTTCTTCAATAATCCCTTTTCACCTCAGCAGAACTCTGAGGGTCGTGTCACTGGTAGAAAAATAATTCATATAGTTGCAAGAACATGTTTTCTTGAATCAGAAATTGCCAATCTATCTTCCAGAGCTGAAGCCTGTGTATGTTATGATGCCCGGGGACATGCTTCCAAGAATGTAGATGGCCTAAACAATCTATTTTCTTTTTGATAATAAATTATCATAAAAGTATGGGTGGATGTATACTGAAAAATATTATAGTCTTGCTGCTTCAACTACCACTCAAGGCAGATTATAATATAGTGGAATTTGTTTAGATCAAAATCCAGTGCAATATCCAAATGCACAATTCCTGGACTCCTCATGGCAGAGTTCTAATTTACAAATGCTACAGGTTACATAACCTGGGTCCAGCTTTCTAGTGCAACCCTTGTATTCTTTCCACAACCCAGTATCTGCATCAAAAACTGGCCTGTTGACTTGAATTCCCTCTCAGTTCTTCAAGCTGGAAGTTGCATTTGCATAATCCAGAGATGCTTAATATTATTCATCCAAAGGAAAAAAGTCATCCCAATATTTTGGAGAGAAAAAGACTTCCTAAGCTTCCTAAACTCCCTGTAGGAATCTGCATGGCCAATCCATGGCCTCCTCCACCAGTGAGGAGGGAACTGGCGTAACAGAAGAAAGAGAGGAAACTTTAAATATGGGTAATCTGCTGTTAGTCCCAGGAATATCATGTTTCCAACAAAGAAAATCTTTATTGTTGTGTAGCTGAAGAGATTTTTTGGTTTGGGGTTTTTTTTGGTTTTTTTTT
>VZTI01003051.1:389167-419632 GCA_013397865.1 Struthidea cinerea | reverse complement strand
AAAAAAAAAAAAAAGAAATGAGGAGCATGAAAAAACATACTGAGATTTGAAGCGAGGAAGGTGAATTGTGTTAGATGATTTTCTGTAATTCACCACCCAGGGAATGTGGATGGTAAAAGAATAACAAGCCTGACGTGTTCAGTGCAGAAATATATAGCAAGCACCTCTCTAAAACTGGTCTGGCGTACACAAATCCTCAACCTCTGTCTCCTCATAATATTTTATTTTATTTTTTAAAATGCGTTAAACTACATTTTGCTCAGTCAGCTTCCCTTAAATATGGCACAGTATATATCATGAGAATTTTGGTTGGATTTGGGAGGTGGTTCAAGCTGATACTTTTTAAGCAGCAGGCTAAAAGAGAGAAAAAATTGCCTTTCATTACTGTTTTTCCTTCCTTTGCATTTAGTAGAAATGGTCTCCTGTTATTTCTTCTTTTCTATTTAACATCAGCGTTTCTTACAATGACATATTTCTGTTGTGCTATAAACACTCCATACACTTTCCTGATATAAATAGTTACAATTAATTCATTGTCCTATACTATTTTAGCCTTAGCAACAAAGCAAATGCAAAATTACACTTCCTGCTACTGGTATCAATAGTTCTGCTTAACCAGAGTTATCATTAGGTAAAATATAAATGTGTGCAGATAGTATGGAACCTGCAGCCATTCTGAGTAATTGTAGAGTTACCAGATTTCTGATTTTGAAATCCAAGCTGATCCTGGAAAAAGAAATCCTCTGTATGTGGGTTTTTGCAAATACACAGTGAATTCAGCACAAAGATAAGACACAGATTGTGTTGTCGAGCTTGCACAGCATGGAAGTTGTCTGGGAAAGCAGACAGCTGCCATAAAAGTATGGGAGAGAATTTCCAATATATGTTTCCTTTTGGGTGTAGGACTTGGCAATGCAACACAAAAAGTTCATTATCACACACATCGGTTCCCTGCATAACGTCTGGTACAATTTCAGCAGCTACCTGTGGAAACACATATATTACATCCTGCAGCCTAATTATTGCTGTAATTAGATGGGTAAATTATAAATTGGAGACAAATAAATGAGTGAAAATAATTCTGTGATTGGATTCCAAGAGCAGTGTTATTTTTCCTCGCAGGGCAAATTAGCAAAGTGTGCTGAGGTGCAGTTCTAGCAGATAACCCGTAAAGATAAATGAATCTGAACAGCAAAAGCAGTGCAGCTCAAGCCTGCCAACACAGTTACACAGCAAATTTCCTTTCATATATTTCACGAGCAGATTCCCTGTCCTACTCTCAGGATAGCTCGAATGGTTGGCATGGCTGCAATTCAAGGCCTGAAAGAGTTGGGTGGAGGGGAATTCTTGCTTGTTGTACTTGATGCTGTGCTCTGATATTCTGAGGGGCCTGCGTAGCCTCAAAGGGCACAGAAAAACAAGTGAAAATGGAATTTTACTTCTTGGTGGAGTGACTACATCAGTGGACTAGGAAAGATTACAGATGTCATTTGTCTGGACATCTGTAAAGCCTTTGACGTGGCCACAACCTCCTTCTCTCCAAATTGGAGAGAGGTGGATTTCATGAGTGGATTGTTAGCTGGATAAGAAAGTGGTTGGGCAGTTGCATCCAGTGGTGGTCCACAACTCAAAATCCTGATGGACATCAGTGGCAAGTGATGTCTCTCAGGGGTCCTCATTGGGACCAGTGTTATTAGATGTCTTCATTAATGACATAGACAGAGGGATTGAGGGCACCCTCAGTTTATTTGCTGATGACACCAAGCTGAATGGTGTGGTTGACACACCTGAAGGACGCCATGCCATCCAGAGGGACCCGGACAAGCTCAAGAAGTGGGCCCACTGTACTCTCATGAGGATTAATAAGACCGAGAGCAGGTGCTGCGCCTGGGATGGGGCAACCCCCAATGTCAACACAAGCCGGGGGATGAACAGATCGAGAGCAGCCCTGCCCAGAAGGACTTGGGGGTGATGGTGGATGGGAGGCTGGACATGACTCAGCCACGTGTGCTGGCAGCCCAGAGAGCCAGCTGTGTCTTAGGCTGCATCAGAACCCAAACCAAACCATTCTATGAGTCTTGTTCCTCACTGTTGCCAAAGAAAATGTGTCTCACTTGCTTAGACTGTGACTTTTACAATATCTATTATGTCTCTTCCCCCCCCACAATTTTTTTCCTGTGGTATGGGAAGCTGTAGTTCTGTCAGAAATTATTTTATTTTATAAGTACTTAAAGATGCATGATCTGCTTCCGAGGAGGAGGACATCCTCAAGCACACTTTGTATCCACTTACCTACCAGGGTTTAATCTTCCTCTTGCTTCTCTCCTACGCATATAGGCAGTATTTTAATCCCCAAAGCTTTCACACACTTTTTTAAACAGCAGGCATAAAAAACCCTGCAAAAATCCAATCAGAATTCTCTTGGAATACCCATCAGAAAATTAAAATATTTTAGCATTTTAATTGTTTATAAATTGAAATGAGTAGTTGAGATATTGTACTCTTACCGAACAAGAAGGTAAAGAATGCCTCAGTTATTTTAGATTGAACAATAAATAGTTACAAACTTTTGTATGAGTTGGTAGTTTCAGTACTTCAGTATCCAATCCAATTTTAAACTTTCCAGATCACAGAACGTATTCACAGATATGCTGTATCCTCTAAGATGATCTGCAGTCATCCTAATCTTGATATTGGGCTAGCTACCTTTTTTAGCAGGAAATAACCATTCTGAAAATAAAAATCCTACACAGCTCAACATTCATGGGTTAACTTTTGCTGCCTGTGCATCATTTCATATGTCAAGACCTGTTTTTTTGAACTGACATTCATAATTTCATCTTGTCTCACTGTCATCATCTTTCATGTGGCCTTCCCAAATGTCAGTTTTAGAGCTCACTGTAAGTCATGTTATTCCTGTGCTGTTGTATCACTGCATCCTCAAAAAAATGCTATTCGTATTAGAGCACACATCAGAATCAGCCTGCCTGGAATAAAATAGCCTGTCTAGATCTCTTGTTGTCTGTTTTACTTTTATTTCTGTATCTCCTCACTGGCCCCTGGCTTCCTTTATTCTTTTGAGATAGGGCTGCTGCTTCTATCTACGTTTGCTTTTTCGCTTGCTGTTTGGTCCCATACTGTGAAAACAGACTAGACTGAAGCACCTGAAAGAAAAGTAGTTTTATTTATTTCTGGTATCACCTCAGTGGTTTTACAAATGCACCAAATTATAGCTCTTCAATGTGCATGAAGATTCACTTGGCAATTAATTCCTCCTTGTAAACTTTGAATGCAATTAACTAAATTATCAGTAGGTCTACTAGCCTGGCATATTCATTGATGATTTGTAATAGTCTCTTAATCTATTGATATTTCATTTGCCTGTCAAAGTAGTTTATTCATGCTGAGCTAAATTGGTCTTGAACATAACGAGGAATTCCAGTTTCAGGAACGGAAATTGAAATTGTTTCAATTTCATGTAATATTTCTCTCTGTTGTTTTATATTGAGGCAGTTATTATTGTTGCTTCATTTTATGTTTTTCTCCGCATTGCAAGGTCTCTGTCAACAGCAGTGATCCTTTATATTTTTATTACTAGAGAAGCAAAGCTTTAAGAAGCACAGAAACATTGTACAAATGAGCAAGTATTAATGCTTAAATTTCTCAAATAATCATACGTGAGCTAAATGTAATGACCTTGCCAGTGGGGTGTGAATTCTTCATGCAGAAATAATGTTCTGTTCCAAATACAGAGTTCCAAATACTGTCAACAGCAAATAGATCTTCCCAGTGTGACCTATTGGAGTAGAGAGTGGCAAATGCAGCTGTTGTCTTCCTGATAGTGTAGGAAAGCACACTCTGAACAGAGGAAAAACAGGGGACTGAAAACAGAGAACTCTTCTTTAAGACTTCCCATGTAACAAAGTTCTAGGAGCAGATAACAATACGTCATTTGACAACCTGGTCTAATGGGAATTCCTTTACCCTCCTTTCTTTGCCACTTTTCACATGCTGCTTCTAAACAGTAGTGCTGACTACCAGGTTGTGAAAATAATTTTGATAGTGCTAAGGCTTCAGAAATTGTACCCAAATTGCCAAAATTATGAGATAGGGAAAAAAACTGAAAATCTATTCCAGTAGTTCTACTAGAACCTCTACTAAAGATGTTCTAGATCTTGCCATGTAAAGTCGACAATACAATAGTCTGTCGGATCAGTACATGGTGAGAAGGGTTTTTGTTTTCTGCTGCTTCTCCCCTGTTCTACTCAATCTTTCACACATATATGAGTGGATAGTTTTGCCTACATTCCTACAGCTGTTTGACATGCAGGTTATTACTCCTGGTGAATGTAGAATTTCATTCAAGCCCTTTCTGGAACGCCAAGTAAAAGTTATGTTAAGAATTACACAGGAAACCTGTATGCTCTTAAAACTTACCAAAACCTCTGCATATTTAGTATAAATACATTCCACTGCATCCTAGTTCCCCCACAGATACACAGATTGAAGGAGCACATCCTAGATTTGTTTTAAAATGTGCTGCCATGAACCTTCATTAACCTTGGTATTTTAACTGAGCAGTCCTTTTTGTAATAGGGCAGCTTCATGGAATATCCTTAGAGTCTGAACGTGATTGTCTTGATCAAAAGTAATATCCTATTAAAAAGTTACTCTCTGTAAGCCTATATTCAAAATGAGAACGTTTAACATCTCAGCTGTTTGGTAGCTTTATGTGGAGAATTATGCCTGAACCATTTGCCAAAGGAAGAGTTTTGTAGATGATGATCTCTGAGGTCTAGTGTGTCTGTTGGAAAGAGAAATTCCTCACTATTGTGAAAGCAGGCTCTGCTAAGAGCATGTGTTGGCTGTTAAAAGCAGAGAGTGAAAACGTTATAGCAGGAGGAAGGGAGATCTGAATATACTGTGCCATGCAAATGCCAGCTTCGTTAGATTTTGTCCATTTTTCAGGTGTATACAATCTCCAAAAGTGGCCAGAACAGGAAAGAAATGAAGGACATTTGATGTGCTTGAATGCCTCACCTCTCCACCACAGCTTTCCCCCTCACACAGAGTAATTGGCCTAGCATTGATTATGTGGGAGATGGATTGCCACGCACATTTATATGGCAATTAGATTTTATTATTTACCATTTAACATGCATCACCAACTTTCCTCACAGTCCATTGCACAAGCGGACTGCTTTGGTTTTACATCTGTTTAATCTTTTTCGATGCCAGTGCTCTCCATCTAGTCTTTAGTGGGGGTAAAAACAAGCAGAGAGGAATAAAGCGGCTGGGAATCTGAGGATTTTTATTGTCAGGAAAATGTTAAATGTTTTTGTGTAACTGTTTCTTGTTAGAGGAAAACCTGGTTTTTGAGAAGAGAACTGTTGGGGAAATGGTGAATTTTAACCTGGAGAAATCTTCAGATGTGAGCATGCACTTTTTAAGTATCTCCTTTTGTGTATTCAAAACTTATCTCCTAAGGACGTTGTTGTGTTGTTGCTATCTCTTAAACACCAGCACTTCCTGTGACGCAGCTTTACTTGCTTGTGATAGGCACACTAGTGTGATCCTTGAGGAGTACTAAAGTGAGGTAAAAATTGTAATAAGAATGAAATCTGAGCACCAAGAAATGCATGCAGAAGTGGACAGCACTTCTAGCAGAGCATAAGAAAAAGTTTCTAGGCAGAAGAATATTTGTGTGAGTATGAAAAGCCTTCAGTGCAGTTCTGAGCAATGTGATGGAACCAGGAGATTGGGGAAAGGTGGAGCAGCAGCTGTATCTCCACTGTGGACTGCTGTGGAAATCGGTGGCAAGTGAAACTGTAGGATGCTGTTCCTGGTCCACCCATCAGCTGTAAATTCTTTCTGGTACCTCTTAATTCTCCTTGCCTTCTTTTTTCTGTCAGTGTGGACTACGGGGCAGTGCTACAATGAAATTGTAAAAAAACCAGTCAAGTATCAGTCATGGGAAGAAATATCTTCAAAGTTCAATTCCCTTGACAAATAACTACAATATGTACTATGGACCAATAAGGGTGCCTGAAGAAAACCCACAATGTCAGCATTTCAGTGCTGGTGATTTCTTTTTTTTCTCTAATACATTTAATGACGTATTCAAGCAAGATGGTGAAAGCAGTGTAGAATTGGGGTGAAAAGATCAGTTTCTATATTCCTTCCCAAAAGAGTGACTTGCTAACCTATAAATTCTTCTTTTCTTTTTTTCTTTTTATTTGCCTGTAAACATTTTGCCTTGCTCGGGTATCAGTATAGGGAATGTGAAAGATGAAAGCCATCACCTGTCACATCATAGAACAGCCTCTTGCCTGAAGTATTTGAAAGGACAGATAACTCAGCAGAGCCTGGACAAGTAAACTAGCCACCCCTTCCTTCCTTAGGTGAGAGAGGGTCTAAAAGTGATAGAATTAATCACTCCAACAGGACAAATATTTGAAGTCTATTTTTCTTAAAAAAAAAAAAAAAAAAAAATCACATCAAAACCAAAAGACATCAACCACAAATCAATACTGAAGCTACAGAATGGACTCTTTTAAGTGAGTAAGTGGACATAAAACACTAAGTTTACATTTTCATGTCTTCCCTCAAGTGCCCTTGCCAAGTGGTAGACAAAATTCAGTCATGCTTTGCTCCAGCATCGAGCAGGCCTGTGAATGCACAGCAAAGTGCATATTCTCTGCTGCAAAGGGAGTTTGAAAAGCCATATGCTGGAGCGTATGTGCTGCAGAAGCTGTGTGGATGCATCATTTAAGCCTTTGTCAACTGTTCTTCAGTTTATTAATGGGCTATGATCACAGCAGGCTTCTTGGTTTATGAAAAAAGAGCAATTATGTCTCATCAACTTTTTTTTAAGGATCAAACATTTTTTTGGCACAGAACAAAGAGCAAATGTTTAATTAGGACTGTTGAAGGTGAGGAGAGGCTCTAGAATGACCACTCATGCACTATGCAGGGCCAATTCCTTTTCTAAAGTGTGTGCCGAAATCCCCCATTTGAAAGATAAGTCTCTGCTGTGCTCCGCCTATTGCACAAAGTAAATGTGCAAAAGGTGGGTGCTCTTGTACACTGGGGAGGTGAGAAGGTCATCAAGGCCAAGTAGGCTCCCATATTTCAGTGAATGTCAAAGACGTCTGAATGCCTGCCTGACATTTTCATTTGTGACAGCAGCCCTTGACGCGAGACCAGGATGGTGTCTGTTCTTTCAGTCAGTGCATATTCAGCTTGTGTAGAGTAATTTATTTTCACAATTCAGTTGCCTCAAAAATACCATGCGTTGGGATTGTGTGGGTTGTCTTAGGATGAGTTCCACCATGTACTTTGTAGTGCGATTATTAATACACTACAAAGTGATTTCTATTGATCTGGTAAGAGCAGCTCATCTGTTTTAGGAGAGACTGGAATAAAGTGAGCACTTTTGTCTTTCGAGACTAGGCTTTCCCTATGGCATTTCTCAGTCTTTGCAGTCCTCCATCCTCTTTGCCTGCCTGAGGGAAGAAGCTGTTATGTGCTTGATCATTTTGAAACAGCATATTTGGAGAAAAGTATGCCTGACACCTTGGCTTCACCGCAGCCAGATGTTCCTTAGTATTTTCATGTGTCATACAAAGGAATTGTGGAGATGCCTGCTGTGTTTTCAGAACCCACCATGGCATGCCAAGGCTATCCACCTCTTTCCTGGGGAGTAACACCACTCTAGTACACCACAGAAGCACTCTCATTCCTAGCCATGATGGTGATTTAGTGCAATGTGACATTAGAAACATGACAAAGCAACTTCTTCCAAAATGACAGGGAAATTAAGAGAATAGCTGAAAGCATATTTAAAACCAGCAGCACAACAAGAGTTTGGGGGAGAGAATGTCTGCTTTTGGAGAGAATGATGGATTTGAAGATGCTTTTTTTCAGCTATGTGAAAATGAGATATTGTCTTTATGTGTTACGAAAAAGTCAAGCCACAATTCCTTCCACTGTTTTATTTCCTCCTTATTTTTTTTTTAGTCATATATGGAACCATATTTGAATGAATTGTTTTCATTTCTTGTCAACAAAGGTGTTCAAGAAATGAACACCAGATAAGTACACAAGCCACACAGATCCAGGAGAGTAAAGAAATCTAACTATATCTTGGCTGAACTACTTGTTCCCTGATGTCACCATTCTCCTGTACCAAACTGCTGCTGGTCTGGTTAAGGGGTCCTGGTGCACCAGTCACACCTGAGCAGTATTCTTATGTTGTTATCATTATAAACACATGGAAAACAATTCTCTCTCTACTTATGTTTGAAGACGATGGTAGCTGTTAAACTGTAAAAGTTAATAGTTTTTGCCCTCCAGCATGTATCATGTAAGAATTCTCAGGAAAGGAGAAAAGTCTATGAAGTGACCTGTCAGCAATGTCTCTAGTGCCAGGTAATAGCTCTTAATAACTTCTGTTGGTTATTCAGAAAATAGAACAGCATCTTCAATCTTTGTTTTACATTCCTTTGGTTTAGCATTTGCAAAGTTCTTATTTTGAAGGAATGCAGAGGCTTGGGATAAAAAAAGATGAGCTATTATAGGAGGACTTGGCATTTGTTTTACCAACAGTTGTGTGTGACTCACTGTTGTGTGGTGTTCTGTGTGCTTTTGCATAAGTGTGATACCAATAATGAATACATTGAGAACTGGGGTTAATTTATTAGCTAGCAATTTGTTTCTGTGTTAAATTTACTTGTTGTTAAAGCACAAATCAGCTCTAAGTCAGAAAAGAGATAAATAGGTGTAAATAGGAAAGATCCTGTTGGAATAAACAAGGATCTGCAGCACCTGTAAAAGATGCAAGTTAAACCCACTAAAATCTTCTCTTTATCAGTGCTTATGGCATAACTGAGCAGTACCATCGTTGCCATGAGCAGCTCTAGCTCTGAAAGTGCTGCCTTCCAGCTGATTCCTCTGGCCTGCCATGAACGTGCCAGTGAGAACGTGCCTGCAGCACATTGGGTTTTTTTGCCTCAGAAAAACAAAGACAGGAAACAATCCTCCCACTCTAACAAAAAAAAGGAGTTAAATCTGTGCACTGACTCCTAACACAAGAAAGAAGAGATTTGTGAGATCTGCTCTCAAATAACTGCTTTATTTGAAGCTTCTCTGGTGATCAGAAGGAAATCTTGGATCACCGTATTACCTCACCCATTTCTTTACTACCTGCAACTTTGCCTATGACAGTTGACATATATTTTATGTAAATTGGTTATTTTCCATCATAAATTAAAGAAAATCAGGATTACGATGAGAAAAATGAGACTTTTTCAGGAATACATTTAAAAATCAAGCTGAACTTTAGAAGAGAATATGTGCAAGAAAGGCAATAGCTAAACTTTAGTTCCAGAAACTATGGTTACACATTTTCAGTGAGTAGCAGTGTAGCATTAGTGTTGCATTTAGGCTGCAGCTGGTTTACACAGTGTCATAACCTTGTACTATTGATCTGATGAACTGTCCTACCTTACTTCATGAAATAACTTGCATGTAATTCACACCTGTAAGTAGCCAGGTACACAACAAGGGATTTGTTCTGGAGTGAAATTTCCAGTAGTGAAGCTGTACTTACATAAGAAGTGAGAAAGAGAAAACCTGGGAATTTGTATACTCTGTGATTCCCCTGATCTCTATTAGTAGGAGCAGGGACAATCTTTTTTCTTTTCTGAATCTCTGCCATTGCATGTTCAATACAAAATATTTTAATTGACAATATTTTCTGCAATCCTCTCTTGTCTGAAAGTCTAATGGATTGAGTTTTGTAGGAAACTACTTCTTCATTGAGATGAACGTGAAAATGGCATATGATTAATTAAAGATAACAACGCAGAAATTTTGTGATGGCAGATAAGAAAAATTACCTAGTGAAAAAAATTAACTAACTTTCTAACAAAAATAAAAATCTGAATTTTAATTCTAGAGCTTATCCCCTAGCAAAATTTTGTGTCTGAGAGAAAGTGGTTTTTATGCCAGCAGCAGCAGCAAACTTAAGCCACATATGGTATTAAACATTTGATATTAAATCTGGGAAGATTTAGCTCATAGTTATAAAAATACTTTTATATACTTTATAAAAGGTGCAGTCTAATAGTCAGTATAGCTGCTCAATACCTGAGATATGTATTTGTGTAGTGTGTTTGCTAGTACAAAAGCAGAACTCAAAGTTATTTTGAACATCAACAAAACTGAAATATTACCCAGAACATGTTTTTGTAAAAATTGTATCTTTAGTAGTATAAAATGATCAGTCTAATTATCAACACTCTGTTGATAATTAGAGACACACAAAGGTACTGTAAGTGAACCGTTGGGATACAGCTTATTTAGACACAGTATTTTGTACTTCGCTGCATATGATACTGATGCCTTAACTGTCCTCCTAGAAACAGAGACTAGACAGAATAAGGGAATAAAGGTAGGTATTTATTTGGAAGGCCTTCAAAGGCACACCCTGGGAGCCAGAGGCTACTGCCAAGTTGGACCCCAAGATGGACAACAGGTCACAAGTTCTTCACACTTTTATAGGTCTGGTTCATTTACGTATCAGGGTTAATTCTCCAATTAAAGCTTCAGTTTAATGATGTAGTTTCCCCAAGCTTGCCCCCCCTTTAGAGTCTTTGGTTTACACAGTTTGGGCCTAGGACGGTCTGAGTGTCCTTGGAGAGCAGGCCTGGAGGGGCTTTGTTATGCCTACCTAGCATGAGAGAGCAGAAGTTAACAGGCTACAAGAAACCTCAGAGCTACACACTAAATAGTACAGAACCTGAAAAAATACAAAAGTTAAAACCTAAGGCATCAATACCTGACTGGCAATATTCCAGTGTATATATTTAGGTGCAAATGTTCTGGGTTCCAACTTCTGTGTTGGCACACTGACCTGGACTTCTGCTAGCCATCCATCATGACTGGCACCTGCTGTATGACTGTACATAGAAATCTCAATAGGTTTGAGAGATGGATATCGGGAATTAGCAGGGGATCGATCTGAATGGTCGTGGTTTTAAAAGTTTAACTAATCACAGAATAAAAAGGGTTGCTTGGACAGTACATTTTTAAAAAGACATTGCACATCTCATGTGCAAGAGATCAAGTTTGGATCTTTTATCATAGAAATTATTTTCTTAATACTATTCTCTGGAATGGTGTCCCTCTTTTAAGTCTGTTGGGATCAGTTGAGATTAATTATCTCTCTATTCTGAGCAGGCAGTGACTGAAGGCACAGAACTTCAGGAAACCTGGAAAGGTTTTGCTTTCTAGATGTTCCGTCTGAGAAAAAGATGAAGAACATTTATCACGACACAAGTGTTTTAACATTGTTTTCAGTTCAGCAGATTGAAAAATGCAGGAATCTTTCTGCTGTGAACGAATTAGATCCCATTTGTGGAACAGATGCATCACCATTTTTTAATCTGTTATATTTCATCTCATGCTTGTGGGATTTATACTGTACCTCAGAGCTCTAGAGGAAAGTAAGATCTCATTTTCCAAATTATCAACATAAAATGGATAAAGCTTGAGGTTTCTTAATCTATGATGCTACAAAGGTTGCTAAGACTTGCTTGGTTTGCTTATAAATCTAATAATATGCATGTTCCTAAGCTTTTTGTCTCTTTTTCACTGATTCAAATGCAGTTGAATTTTAGGGCTGGTATGTAGTGACTAAAGATTTTTCTCAGTCTGGTAGACTTTTATTTGTTTCAGGCTATTTCCTTGCAGGCAAACTGTAAACCATTACAAACAGCACTAAATTTCGGTCCCTTTCTAACAAGAAGTGTGCCAGGAGAACAAGTAAAAGGTGTATCTGTGATTTACATCAATAAGAGGGAGATTAAAATTAGCCACACAGGGTAGTGGCAATAGTATATTCAGAGTTCTGTCACTGTAAAACCTTCCTGCAAAGCTCAGCAAACACTTAGGGAATTAACAATTTTTCATTTGAGGTGATGCAAAAACATTCTTTGGTACTAGAGCACCTGGTCCTGTGGCCTAGGCTCCAAAATCAGCCAGACAGTACTTTTGTACTGGAAAGCACAATGTGGGTTAGAATGTATATTCAGATAACTTGCCAAAAATTTGTGCTAGCAAAAGATTATGTCATCAATGAGGATTTAATGCCTAGGTAGAAACTGTGCTGTGCCTGCTTCCCTTCTCTGGCCAAGCAGCAGTCAGGTTATTTTCTGCAGCATGTCCTCAGCAGCAGGTATGGAAAGCACCTGGTTAAACTTGCAGCCTGACACTTAAGGAAGTTTTATGGTTATGTTGGTTTGGAAGATGACTGTTCTGTCCACCAGACACACCCAACACGTGAAAGAAAGGTGGAGCCTGAGTTGTTTTAAAACAACAAAAGCATCCTCCCCTTGGTGTTGAAGGGGAAAGTTACAGTTATGTCCTTCCAAAGCAAGTCTCAGACCTAAGAACTACTTGAAGGGAGAAAAGCACTGGTTTTCAGTCCTGAGTAAGTCACCTGAGGTCCATCACAGCAAGCTGAATTATTAGAATTACTTTTGGCAATAAAATTCTGTTTGATCAGTGTTCATGCTGCCATTTTAAAGGCATCTACGTCCCCTTGATCCCACATGACTGGCACAGAGTGTGAGTTTAGTGGGGATGGTCATTTTGCTGTTTAACTACGGTATCCCTATGTTTCTCCTTCCATGTGTCCCTAAATCTTTTATTTTTTTGATGTACTTCTGAATGGATGATTTTGGATTCATGGATTTTGGGTGGATCTTGCTGCTTCGCTTACTGCCTTTTATCTCACTGTGCTGGGTCCATCACTGGTATGGCCTGTGATCAGGTTCCCTGAGCATGGGAACAGTTGCATTAGTGCTAGGTGGGTTTCTCGATGGGGATTCTGTGATTTAACCCTCCTCTCTGAAACAGATGCACGTTTCCTGAACACAAGGTGGCCCATGAAAAACATGCCCAGGTGCTGCTGAGCAATCAGTCATACAAATTTGAAGCCCACATTTGCAGTTGAAAAAATACAGTCCTGCAATGCCATAGTATCATACACGTTATCAGCATTTGTTTTCTTCCACATTTATTTTGAAGAATGTCTTTTTAGGACATAGCTGTCACTCAGCACAAAAAGACCAGAAGATCAAGCGGTTCAAGGGTTCTTTTTTGGTCCTTTTTTGTATCTAATATCTATTTCTCCTCAACAGGTGATTTGTATATCGGCGGAGTGGCCAAAGAAATGTTTAAATCCTTGCCCAAACTGGTGCACGCAAAGGAGGGGTTCCAAGGCTGCCTTGCATCGGTTGACTTGAATGGACGGCTCCCCGATCTCATCTCAGATGCTCTCTTCTGCAATGGGCAAATAGAAAGAGGGTGTGAAGGTATTAAATATGCTGATTATACATATATATCTCTCTATATCTCATATCGAAAGTACAGTGCGAATCCTGCAACGTTTTGTTGATATTTACGCTCCATACATCAAGAGACTATATTTTACCTGCTTCTAATTGATCTTGCTTGACCCTTTCTTACATAAAGGCTGCATTTTTTAGTATTATGGAGATAAGCATGTGCCTGCCCTAAAGCACAGAGATTGATCTGAGAACATGAGTTAACTTCAGAATGTTCAATGTAGGTTCCTTACTTCTCCAGTGGCAAGACTTTTTTGCATGTGATTCGTTTACTTCTGATGTATTTTAATTAATGATAACAACAGTTACAATTAGCTTCAATGAAGTTCTTTACATCTTCATAACACTTAGGCATTAGTTAATGTTGAGACATTAGCTAAGTAATTCCGATCTTCAAGCGGACATTTTGAGTTGCTTAATTCAAGGCTAATTTATGAAACTTTTTAATATCAATCTTCTATCTTTTTGCTCACCCCTGAGATTAGTATTGACATGAGCCTTTCTATCTGAAATCAGTAAGAGACAAATATATTTTATCTCACAATTTTATGTCTTTATTGACTCCTCTGGAATACCATGAAATTTAAGTGAGGACAGAATTAGAAGAGGTGTATTTCTAATTCAGGGGTGTCAATCTCTAGCTATTTTTCCAGCTGTCATTTGATCCCACGTTATTTTTACTATGGTTTATGGAATAATTTGAATACATTTTCTGTCCCTGAATATCTAATTTATACACATAATTCTGGATTTTGTGTTTATGTTCAATTTCATATGTTCTCCTTCTCTCAAGTGCCATTCTTCTCTGGACAGAAAAATGTGTAAATGACATTATAAAATCAATTCCAAGTTGGAATCTTAATGATTTTGATATCAAGTTTGTTAAGTATGCAAATTGACATTGTAAAAATCCCAGGAGAGCTGGGGGGTTCCTCAAGTTTCACGAGATAAAGCTTCCTAGTGGATAAATTCTGTCTCTTCTTTTGTTGTGTCTACAGTACACTTGGACAGGTGAAGCTTTTTTTGTTCTTTACCTGCTACTCTTAGTTAGCAATGTGTGTTCTGTTGTTAGAACATAAAAACAGACACTAAAGCTACACAAAAATATAAGATGGGAATTTTACATATTTCTTTCAGGAGTGCAAAAATATGTACAAATTAGTTTGCCACTGAGTTTAGAAAATTAGATTCTGCTTCCTGAATGGTTTTAGCAATTCCATCCCTGCACCATCCCGTCAGAGAGTCAAAGTATGCCTTTGCATATGCCATTATGCATTTCATAACTTCTTTTGAAATTATGTAATTTCCTAAATTAATTTTATGTACTTCAAAGAAATATTGCCACAGGCCTGGTGTGTGAGTTCACCTTTTAAACCACTGGCACAACTCAGCTATTGATGAATTTAATAAAGCTACCAACAATTTCATAAAGGCCATAAAACGATTGTCCTTTTTGGTAGAGAGTTTTTTCCAACACCAAAATCACCTGACACAACAAACTGGTCAAACCAGATGTGCTGCCTGGCTCCCGGAGAACGGCCTCCTCAAAAATCTTCTGCCCTCAGAAGGAAATCTAACAGCACGGAATGAAATATCCCCTTCCAACCTTTCTGCTTAACCTTGCAAGTTATCTTCCATCTCACTTGTTTACTTCCAGTCCTCATGTCTGACCCATCTGTCAGTCTTTTGTTTGCAGACCGTGAGTCAGATGTCCAAAAAAGTGTTCTGCCACCTAAAATATGATTTAGGTGACTTGTGAATTTAGGTTCCTCCTAGAAAACCCTTGCATGCCTCAAGCTGCTCCTACCTCTTCTGCTGTGACCAGCCAGGACTGTCTCCATCCTTAGAGACCTGAAAGTTCTGCATCAATCTCACCCTGCAATGGGATGTGTGAGCCCTGGAAGTCCCTTGAGATGTCAGGTCCAAAGAGCTCAGGACACAGCAGCAGAAGTAATTTCAGGAGTGTTAGTCACCACCACTCTCAATCCCACAGACAGCTGGTATATGTCCTGTGTTAAGACATCAGGTTGCTGGAAAATCTGTCCTGAGAAGTGAGGCACTTGAATTCTTGGATTTGTTGTTTTTCAGATTTATGGGATTGAATTCCCCAACTTTCAGGTATATATTATAAAAATAAAAAAAAAAAAGCTCTTTTCTCTGTTCTGTCAAACTGTAAAGCCATAATATACTGCTAATTAATTTTATCTGTTAGATTTTGCACTTAGAATATTTATATTTCTCAATAATTTGACTGCCATGAGTGCATTAAACATTTTTGGCAAGCCCACCCATGGGATTGCTGTGGCAAGTTGGAAGGTTTGCATTTTGAAGCTTCAACCACAGGCAGAGATATCTCTATCATTGAACATGAAACATAATTTACACTCAGATTAATCCACTTTGTTGACAAATTTTCAATGACTAGAACAGATAGAAACTAACAGCTAGAAAGATAAATATGCTAACTAGTTCTTTGAATTGTTAATGGCAAACCCCAAAGCCAGGTTGTGTCAACGCTGTTTTCCTCTAGTCAAATCAATTGTACTTCCTTTTCCCACCTAAAATAAAGTATGATACAAATATAATTTTTATATAGTTAGAAGAAAAATCCACTGTGTGTAGGTGTGCATATAAAATGTAATTTGAGTGTTATATGAACTATATGAAAAATTTCACAGTATTAACATACATGAAGATTCTTGGTGTTAAGATAAATTTGTTTTTATAATATATTGTAAAACATCTATGGGTCAGTTTATAATGCTTTTTGTGATACATATTGTATGTAAACCCTCACATAGGACAAATGTAAAGGAGATCACAAATCCAGTCAATTAAAAAGTCTGCAGCGAAGACTGAATAAATTAGAGTATTTTAAAAATTGAATATGAAAAAAGAAAAAGTGCTAGAGAAGGGCGTATTACAATATTTTTATTAAATACCTTAGTTCTGCAATATATAAATATATATCTAAGAAAAGATGAACATGTTATGGTAAATATCAGAGTATTTACCACCATTAAACAGTCTTCTTCTGTTCTTTGGGGAAAAAAAAAATCCTACTTTTGCTAAAAGAAATGCTTATGTGCAAGCTAGTCTTGATGGTAATTTTAGAATAATGACTAATATAGATAAGCCAAAAGTGCTAAGCATCAATTTGATATAAAGAAAAATACCTCACTTTAGCAAGATTTTATCTGTATTTTTTTCTAAATATGTGTGTTCACATGCACTTCCTAATGTGCCTACAGGGTCCTGCAGTTTATGTACTTTCAAGTCCTTGTGACTTTTGGTCTACTTTTGCAAAGATGAGGAAATTCAACATTGCATAACTAAAGTGTAAATAAATCCATGAATACATAACATTTAAACACCTACAGATATTTTCACTTCAGCTTTGTAAAGTTTCCGAGTAGCAGGATCTGGTGAGAAAAAATGTGTCTTGTCAGCTACGGGATTCTGTCATTATAATCCTCTGCTCAAGAAAGGGTGATGTAATGCCCAAATGTTTAAACTTCTGGGCTCAGAACTCCAAAGAAAAGGAAATCACCGTCTAATGTCTGCCTGCTGCAGTCAGTTATAGGTGGTGGTGGCCTTATTATTATTATTGTTACTACTATTATTATTATTATAACAGGAGAAAATAGAGGAGTTAACAATTTTGCCAAGACAGGGATGCAGTGTACCCCACCCTCCCTCTCAGTTGCTTTGGTGACTGTTCCAGGCCCTGATTCAGAGATTGAGCTGTGCCTCATTTAAAGGAAGAGGCCATTGAGCTGACTTAAATCATATTGATATGGATTTTTTTAAAGTACTGGCAAATCAAAAGAAAATCCCACACTGAGATACTTAAAGAAGGTCTAATGGAAAAGAAGGATTACGAGGATTTCTCTCTAGGGCATGATTTTTAACGTATTTATATAATCTTTGGACCAACTTTGCCCTGTCATCAATGACTGGCAGTGAGAGTTGCAAATGGATATTGATGTGTCTCCTCCAAAACAATCTGGGACAATTTTATAATCCCAGAACCAAATTTTTCCTTGTAGTGTCAAGAGTTAGTGTGAAATGTGTGTGTGAGCTCATAGTAAACTGTGGTTCACGGTTGGTATTTCAGTCTTCATTCACCAGTCACGGAGAAAGGCCCAGAAAAAAGACAGAGCACAGAGGATGACGGTGCTAATTATTCTTGAATTCAGTGTATCTGAACATGACAAAGGGCTAGTCAGGATTCAGCCATGCATTTACTCTGTTAATGCATTCATAGCTATCCAAGAAAGAAAAGAAACCCCACTTTTAATTTTCCTCCATTACATGTCATCAGCTCAATTAACCATTATATTTCTAGTAAAATACTGGCAAATGACTGCTTTCTTATTTTGGCTTGCCTGAAGATTTATGGCTATTAGCATTAATTTGTTTGCATTATATGGCATTTCTTTCTCTCTTTAACAGCAGCATGCACTTTATTCTGACTGGTTTTTTTCTGTGTTTGCTGCCATTTCAATATTGCTTACTAACATTTACTATATTTTGCTTTTTTATTTTGCTGACAAAGTTGCATTGATGAAAGCTGATTTGCAAGGTAGATAGCCCTGTGTGTATTAAACAAGACTGAAACCCCCAATGCACATTTGGATTTCTGCAATAAATGCGCTGTACATTTCAGAACTAAAGTGTGATATTTTGTTGCTGATTTCATCTTTCACACCTCTAAAACAATGGGCTAAATGAACCTTCATTTTCCAGCATTGCTTGCATAAAGGCTTTCAGTCTTGAATATGTTTGTATAGTGACTGCTTTAGTGCTTTGATCATTCCTTTTTGAAATTTCTTTATATTTCAGTAGTCTAGTTATGATTCTCTAGAAATAGAGTAGCTTTGTTTTTCATGTTTATGTCACATTTTGGCATGCCAGTTCATTAGTAGTCTGATTTTCTGCATTTCCCCTTTAAAAAGGAGCCTGCATGGGATCCCTAAAGCATGTGAATCAGTTCTTGTCAACATTCCTGCCAAAGAATCCCAAACTGCCCTGAATTTCAGACCTAAATCATTTAAAATAATTTGTGGGATTAAAATAATTGTAATAGCGTAGATTCATTTTATTAGTTCTTAAAAGTTGTTTCATTTTTCTATTTCATTATCCAATCTTTCATATCCCAGAGTTTTGATTCCTGTGGCATCTGGCTTTGCTGTTTGAAATGTATTTATAGGAAGAAATAATGAAGTTTTTAGACAACTGTTAGCCAGTTAATGGTCTGACATGACATTAACAAATAACTGACAACAAAGTTAACATTCCCACTGTACCTGGAATAATTCTGCTTCCGTTTTGTGCATTCTCATGTGTTTGACAGAGCAATCTTACAACTAAAGCAAAACCCCCCTTTTAATGTTACATGCTGCTCCAAAAACAGCAAGTTTATGTGCGTTTGACTTGGTAACTCTTTGCTCATTTGATTTGAGATGTTGGCAACTACTCGATGTGTCCCACTGAGAAGTACCTTTCTTTGGAAGATGAAGTGCAAGTCCTTTTCTGTGTGTTCTCATTAGGCCCCAGCACAACGTGCCAAGAGGATTCCTGTGCAAACCAGGGCGTGTGCTTACAGCAGTGGGATGGATTCAGTTGTGACTGTAGCATGACCTCCTTTAGTGGACCATTATGCAATGACCGTAAGTACATGAAAAAATGTCCCTCTGAACACCTGAGACCTTCAAGGCAACATTTGAAGCAAGTGCCTGAAGCTTTATGTTGTTTTCATATTAGATATTTAACTGGACTGGTAAACCCTGTGAAAATCTGTAAGGCTTGTGGTAAGAACAAAGAATATACTTTATAAATTTTGGACAACACGCAGTATCACACGTGAGCAGAACTTGGTTTTGTTACACTTGATTCCAAGTCTAATGTACTGATGGTTATCTGTTTGATGTAGTCCCTTTCCTGCATAAATATTACGAATGGATTTTTTTTTTCCTGATTGAAAACACGTTTTACATTTTGTTATCTTAATGTAGCACTATCACAAGGGCTATAATTACTGTGAAACAGTTGAGAAGGCTTATTATCTCCCTTTGTGGGTTTCTTTAGGTGACATACTAAACATGCCAATAATAAAAGCATGCTGAGTATTTTAGTTCTTCTGGATTTCATCTGAATAACACACAGCAACCATCTGGTCTTTCAGGAAAAGCTTAAATGTGTCAAAAATAAGGGTCCTGATTCACCAGCTTCACAATGTAGTTTTATTCCAATCTAACCTTATTGATCTAAATAGAATTATGCAGAAGTGATGGTGGAATTATAATGGAAGAGCCATAATATTCCACAGTAAATGATAAAAGTGATCTACTGAGTTTTGGTTTTAACTCATCACATTTGTTGCATATTTTTCTACCCACATGAAGATGGAATTTCCTTAAGGTTAAGCATTTTTATTTCTGTTTGTATACGTTTATCTGAAAGAATGATTGATGATAGAAAGTGGTGTATAACTTTCAAGTCAAGCATTTTGGACTTTTCTGTCTTGTTCTGGTTCTCCACTCTGCAGCAAGGTGTGCCATCTTGGAGAAACCCTAAAACAGCAGAATATTTATAATCTGAAAATCTTTTGGCTCAAATTGTGTTTATCACAAGGCTAGGAAATTAACTGTGTGTAAACGCTAATAATTTATTCCCGTGAAAGTTCCATCGTTTGAAAACTAGGGACAGACGAAAGGACTCATTCTGCTTCTCTGCAGTTGCTCTCGTGGTAGAAATGAAATGGGGTATCGGAAAACTTTCAATGATTTGAGCAAAGGTTTGGGCTTACTTTATGTATATGAGTTTGCACTTCTCAGCAAGGTACATGATTAGTCAATTGCTAAACATACATTGTTAAAAGTTTCATCCCCCTACCTGCTACAAGAGAAAAATGTTTCTGTTTTGCCTTTAAGTTGTTATTTCTGTTTTGCTATCTTTTGAGTTGTTTCAAAAGTAACTAAAACCTATGAATAGGAAGTTGCAGATATAACATCTTACAAAGGAAAACTCTGTTTGTAAGTGTTTTTGTAGTAATTGTTGTGTGGACCTGGAATGTTCTTTGAATTATTTCTTCAAGTGACAATTAATGCATAAATTTGGCAAATTGATGAGCTTACTTAAGAAAGATATTTGCCAGTCTGTGAATGCTCATTTATATAGTAACATAATGGACTACATTGCACACAATTGAGATATTTCACAATATGCTATTTCTGATGATGGTAAAGGAGTCCTTTTAGTAGACGGGTGCTAAAAATACTGATTTTATTCCCAGATAAATCTTTTCTACAATATTTTTTTTATCACAGGCATGAAATATAAATTTATCCTCAATATGGATGTTTTGTAATAGAATGCAGTAAATATAATACTTTTGGTTTCTGCTTTATCTTGGCTCCTTAGATCAGTTAAGATACCAAAAAAATCTGCAAAGCACATCTAACAAGGCAGAATTTTCATAATGGTAAATATGCTGGAAAGGCGGAAAAATGATGTTGTCAATGTCATCTGCATGCTCTGAGCCTGCTCTCCGCTGTTTTTGGGAAGAGCATAATGGGAAGAGAAATGATGAGATGTTACTACAGCTTTTGAAAAGTGGCACAGGCTGCACACCACAGACCAAACTTTGCAGCACTGAAATAAGACAAATTCCCTTCATGTGAGGAAAGATTATCTCAGCAACAGGTCTGGAATAGCACCTGCTTGTTGCAGAAAATGCATCCCATTCAGGAAAGGTGTAGGCACATTCCTGAGCAGGTTTCCATTGCAGATTGTGCGTGGAGCAGCACTGGTTGACAGAAGCTCAGATTTAACCCAGTACTGCTACTCAGGCAGGCCCTTGGCTCACTTTACTGGTGAATATACTGTTTTATATGAAATGGAATACTCAAGGTCAAAATCTCATAGACAGATTTTTTTGTTTCAAACCCAAAAATTGACCACTTAAAAATGAGAGTCAGTGATAATAGGAGAAACAGTTAAAAGTACTTGGTTTACAGAGTCTTGGTGAGGAGAGGACAGGACTGCCCCATACTGGGTGTGGCCAGCTCCTTCAGGCCCATCACAGGGCACAGCTGGGTCCTTCAGCCAAGCTGGTGGTTTTTCTATCAAAAAACAAAGTGTGCCATTCTTGCCAAAATGCTGGAGAGGTGAAGGAGGAGGGAAGAAAACATGTGAGAAATAGCAGAGGGAATAGTCAGAGAAGACAGAGTGGGTGTTAAGCTGTGTGGGTGTTTCACCCTTAACCAGGATTTAACCCATCACTCCTTGCCTCTGTTTTGTTCCACGAGTTCTTAGGGGATATATCTGATCAGAAATTTCAGTGATGAAGGTGCCAGGGTGAGAGGGTCTGTTCAGAGCAGAGTCAGATGCCAGTCAGTTGTCTGGGTCATCCTCTGCAAAGACGAAAGCTCCATAAACAGTCTGGGCAACCTACGACAGTGCTCATTCACCCTCACAGTACAAATATTTTCTTAAAGTTTAGATGATTTTTCATATATTTCAGTTTGTGCCTATTGCCTCTTGTTCTGTCACTGGCCACCACTAAGAAAAATCTGTCTTCTTTACCTTATTTGAAAACATTGATGGATCCCCACTGAGCCTTCTCTTCTCCTGGCTGAACAATCCTTGCTCCCTCAGGCTTTCTTCATAGGAGAGAACCCTTGATGGCCTTTGTGGCCCTTTGCTGGGCTTATTCCTGTGTTGTCATGTTGTTCTTGCACTGGGGAGCTCAGCACGTGGGGATAGTGCTCCAGGTGCTTCTCAGCAGTGCTGAGTAGAGTGGAAGGATCACATCTCAACCTTTCAGCAACATTTTACCACCAACAACCAGTGTTGGTCGTTTTTTTGCCACAAGAGCACGTTGCTGACCCATGTGCAACTTGTTGACTATCAGGATGCCCAGATCCCGCTCTGCCAAGCTGCTTTCCAGCTGGTCAGGCCTCAGCTTGTCCTGATGTGAGGGTTTATTCCTCTCCAGGTGCAGGATTTGGCATTTTTTTAGGACGTTCTTGTCAACGCACTTCTCCAGCTGGTCAGCATCCCTCTGAACGGCAGCACACGCGTCTGGTCGATCAGACTCCTCCCCGCTTTGTATCATCTGCAATTTGCATAAATGTGCACAAATTACCTTGCTGCATTTGAGCTGATACTTTCAATGTGTTTCCCATAGTAACCCCAGAACACAAAGATCTGACATGCATTATTCCTGGGCTTTACAATGAAAATGTTTCACGTGTATCGTTTTTGTCTTAAATTTCCAAAACAGAAAGTGTGGAGACAAAACTGAAAGAAATAGTTTCTTGGACATTGTTATAATGCATTCCACTAATACACTGTGCAAGATGTTTCTTTAATTTTTGTGATAACAGCAAATTATTACTCCCATGCTGTCCAGTGTATTATTGGAGGTGGAAATGGAAAAGAAGATTTTATTTTTTTTATTGTTCTCTCAAAATAAGCACCATGTGAGGCAGATTGTTTTCTTTCCTGGTCCAAGAGTGTCCTCTGTGTGTCTGCTAGGGAAGAAGGAGAAATTTAGGGAATTCACTACTATGGAATTAGACCCGGGCCAACTAAGTGTAAGGCTATAGTTTTACAGTTGTAATCAGAATCACCCATCACACAACTTTTTCTTGGTTGCAAATCTCAATGAGTATGAAGTGCCTGCAGACCCGAAGCCTCCGTGGTGGCAGAGGTGGGAACTTTCAGTGTGCTGCAGTGTCCTGTCTGCTGGAAGATAAACAAGGCAGGAGAAATTTTGACCCCAGGATGCTATCCGGTTTATCATTTTTTTATTTTGATGTGATACGACACTTAGAGATTTGGGGCACCAATGCTCTTTAGATGTGATAGACGGAAGTGTTACGCTGATGGGTGTAAAGCAGACCAGCAGTGGTTGTTCCAACAAATGGTATCATAAAAAGTACTAAAAGGACAGTTAATGGCTGTTCTTACAAATGGATGCATCTCCTCTGAGAAAATGCATCATGAACATAGTAACCATATCTAACAGCAGGTTATGTAGTGAAAGCTATCCTCCCAGGGAATTAATCTTTTTTTTTTTTTTTTCCATAAGAATAGGGTTGAAAATGACTCAGGCACAGCAAAACAAATCTATGAGAGTTTATCTGCTTTCTATAAGTTTGCGTCGGTTTTTACTCGGGCCGTCTCTGAGTAGAGCCATATTAGGGAACGTAATGGCACGTTTGTGGAAACAAATACTGCTATTATGGCATGGAAAATAGCAGGCATAATGACATTGTCACATTGCATTAGTATAGAAATGTTCTGTGCCAAATTACAGGGCAGCTTCAACACTGTCTGTTACCGTAAAGGAATAATGTATTGGCGTTGTACTCGCGATGGTATAACTAACGCTGTGTCAACACTTCCACTGAAATCCAGTTCTGAAGGGTTAGTGCTTCACCATGCAGGCTCTCCTGACTAGGAATTCAGCATTCTCAACTACTGTGAGTATAAAACACTTTTTAAAAGGTTCTTCTATTTTATTTTTACTCTCTATCAAGAAAAATCAAAAGTCCTAATTTAAATGGAGAACTGTGACAGCATTACAAACATGGCTTCACATAAAACATGTCTGATTTTTTTGACATTTTTTTGCATTTCATAGATACTGCCTTTCAGCTAAGACTTTACCTGTCCTTGCCAGATTAAATTCCAATTGGGTCTTGGTTTTCATAATCTACATCCTGCATTGGGGGCCGAGACATGTATGTTTCCAGAAAAACAAAACCTAATTATTTCTTATTGAGCACACCGAACAGTGGATATTTCTGACTGTTGCTGAAGATATTTGAAACAAGGCACTGTAAAAATGCATTAGTTAATTAGAGATTTGGATATTAGAGTATCTGACATGATAACAAATTCAGAAGGAACTGAATTCTCTCTTCACCGCAGGGTTTGGAGAGTCTATTAAGTAATACTGATGTACAATTTGAACCAAAAAACTTCTCAATATTGGGTCAGCATTCAGCATCAAATGAGAGGTTTTATAAACACCAGCCACCTTCCCTGCGGAATTCAGAACAAAACAGGCACATTCTCACACTAAATGAGACATAATAAAGGCCTATTCTAACATAAATAGGTCTTATGCTTTGGGAACATGTAATTAGTGAGTATGTAATAGCCCAGATGCAAGGCAGGTATTTCAATATTGCACACAAGTGCAGATATGGATATCCTGAGGCTTGCACTGTTTAATGTTTTGCAGGTGTAAATACACATTTGAAAGAAATCACACATTATATTTATAAAAAAACAGGAGTATTTATTATTTTCTCCTGTATTTGCTGCTGACTTTTTAGTTTTCTGAACTCTTGTATGGTGTTGAGAATTTGGTAGGCATTCTCCTCTCATAATGTCTTCCTTCTCCCAGACTGCAAACAAGGGTGATACGTTGTATTATCAGTCCACTAGTACACAAAGGATGGATTTAAATCATTTTGCTGCCTAGATTTCCTTCACATTTATTAATTCATTTAACTGTTATGGATAGTGCATCTTTTGGACCTTTTGACACCTAGAATGTAAGGTCAGTCTTAATGCTACTTTTGTGAGCAGAATATATACAAAATAAAGAAGCCTAATTAATCCAGTGGCCAAAAGTTGAACTAACCATAATATCCACTCTCAGTAGTACTTTCCAAAATAATAAGACATATTTCTGGCTAAGACTTTGTAGTTGCTAGCTACCAATAAACATACAACCTGCTATTAAGAAAAGGGATAGGAAATTCCTCAAGTGTACTTTAAAACACATTTGATTTTCATCTCCAGTAGCTGAGAACGAAAAAGATTTGTCCCTGATAACATACCAGTCTAAATACTTCATATGATTATTTTGCCACCGAGACTCACTTTGCACATGAGAAATAAAGATAGCTGTGCACAAAATTACAGTGCAGGGCAAGATGGTGGAATGAACTAATTGAAGAAATCTCAATTTGTTCATCTTATATTTTCTGATATCTCTCTACAATGAATATCTGGAATTTCTCATGACAAATGTTGGTGGCCTAACTCGTATAAAATTCAAGTGGAGTAGGACTTTACACACATCTTGAAAATGCAGAAAAGTTGAGGTGTTTAGGAGAATTACAAAAGGTGTAAAAAGAGCAAGGAAACTGTTGCCTGTTGCTGTCAATGAAGGTTACTTCTTTTTTGTTGTTTTTGTTGGAAACCTAATCAGGATAGACTTCACCTTGAACTGTCAGGCCCCTGTAATGTTATATGGCAGCACATGATGCTTCAGGAAGAATTATGGAGCTAGATGCATAGGTGACAACATTTTTTCAAGCTTTTATTGTCCCAGCTCTGTTAGGCTTTTTCCTCCTCTCTTTTATGTGGATTTTGCTGTATGTAAATTTGGAAGCATGTAAATTTTACCTTTTTGCTAAGATATATCAGTCTATTAAGTATGTAAGTGAACAGGCATGGTTTTCTTGACAGTTAGAAAATAAGCTTAAGAATTTTTTTCTTGTTTACATACAAATTCTGGAGTGGTCAGTTAGATGAGCTATGCATTCCTAAAATAGTTCAGGAATTTCCATTTTCTTAAATACATTGCAAACTATACCTTTAAAAAATGAAAATAATAGCAAGTTGTTTGGCAGTTACTGTAGAAGCTCTTTCATGCAAGAATATTTCTAGCAAAGAGTAAAATATTAAGTGGGATACTTGATACAGAAAAAGCCAAAAAAGAACTTTCAAAGTAGCCAAAATACATTGGTATAACTGTGCTTGTAGCTCAGACAGAAGCAATTATGCAGCATTTCTGGCCTACTCAGAGATACTCTTAATTTCACAATATTAAAAATAGAACATAGTGTCAGAAAATTGCAAGCTTCTCTCTGCCTCTGGAGGAATCAAGGGAGTAATTAAATTGGAGTTTGGTATGTCAATAATATCTTTCTCTTATTAATGGCATAATAATTTTGTAAATCAAATCCTAGAAGTGTTTCCAGTGTCATAAAGGTGAAAATGATTAAGGGTTAATTAAATATATTCTCATGGAGCTAAAATTGTTCTGTTGGGTATCGTTAGATTCCTTTCTCTAGAACTTTCAATTATTACAATTTAATGGCATATTATGTACAGTTCAGACCTGAAATTTGTGTAGCCAAAAGCTATTCACAATAATAAGCATACTGGCTGAGTGCAGTCATTATTCCTTCTCACAGATTTCTCTGAACATCCCAACAATATCATATATTAAAATCTATTGTAGGTAGCTGGTCATTTTCAGAGCTAGATTAATCATTATAGCCGGCACAGCTGGAAGAGAAGTTTTAACTCTGTAATGGTGTCAGTCTTCACCTCCAGCAACCCCAAAAAAAGGCAATGAGTAAGTGCTACTTTTTTAATTGATGACAGCTGCAAGGGTCACTAATGGTAAGAAAGAAGAAGAAAATCTTTCCCAAGCAGAGTCTTCTATAACCCATAGCATGAAAATAGCTCAAAGTGTGTATGGAGAGTTTGGTAATGTATGTCTATTTTATGTGTGAGGTATTTAAGCACAATGGCACAATGGTGCTTCAGAAAGATAAAATTACTCAGTTTTTCTGAAGTCTCTACAACAGGACTGGGGTTGCTAAGGCAACCTGTTCTTCCTCAGCATGTGCTCTGGCTTGACAGCTGCATAGGTGGGTTAGATTCAAAGTAGATCCACATATATGAGGCATTCCTGTGCTCATTGAAAAATGAGATTTTGTTGGGTCTCTTGACACAGTCTTCTGTGTGTTCATTTTTGCCAGATCCTGCAGAAGATTAAGGCAATGAAAACCTTTCTGTTAAAAGCAGAATAAAGAAAATGCCCTGAATCTGATATAGGTAAATCGAGGTGTTTCAGAGTCCAAATTAAAGGCACAGAGAAGGATGCATTATGCAGGCATTTTTGCAGCTTTCATGATTTTGTTTCCATGCTGCAGAATGGACATTGCACCTGTTTTGGCCACTTCAGGTCAGCCACTCCACTTGCCCAGCAGTTAATCTAAATGAAAAATCCATATTTTTCTTAGCACATACATATATAAGGGTGCTTATTCTCTCAATGTCACCTGCAATGTTTAAGATCCTTCAATATTTCATTTTAACTGAGGCTTATATGAATCTTGTGTACTGATGTTGTGTTCGGAATTCTTTGTAGCCATTTTCCAATTGAGTATTCTAGGATATTATGAAAGAAGGCAACAGAGTCCATAGTAAGAGTATGAAAAAAATCCTGATGGAAGCAATGCTCCTAGGACTGAAGGAATCTTACAAGGTTTTAGTGTCTGGTTGCTTAATGAAGGCAACTGCAAAATGAAGTCCCAGCCTGGAGAAAACCACTCTGTGTTAAAAGCAGTCAACACCCAGGCTGGGTACTGGAAAGCTGGAGCTGTAGAAAAGAGGGTGAAGAACAGCTAAAGCTCATGAAGCTGTTTGGTGCCCACAAACCCAATTGAAAGGTTGTATTAAGGATGCATGTCAATTTTGTGCTAATTCTCGAGGAATGATCCCGCCGCTAAGCTTTACATTATCACTCTCCTTAATGAAGCCACACTTTGAATTGAAAACAGACATATTCAGAAGCACATCATTTCACTGTAAACATCCACACACTAAAAAACACTTAAAATGTATGATATGCAATATTCAATGTCAAAGTGCATTAATATTTACAGATACCATTTGCAAGTCATCTCGAACTCGGAGTCTGCTTTACCATATAAGGGAGTCCTCACTACAGTATGTTTTGATGGTTTAATACTGTCTCCCTTCTAAAGAGTGTGAATCTTAAGAAAACTTCTAATCAGGTCAGTGGTCTGGTATTTAGGCAGGATAGATGCTTTCTACCAGCAAAGTGAAATTCAGTTACAATTTGAGTCTCAAAGCACTATCTGAATGACTTGATTCTAATATGTTGAAATCCAAAGTCATGTAGAGGGTTGTGGCATTTTCCCTCTCCTTCAAGTATTAAACCCAGTTCTTGAAACTAAACCCAGACATTTTGAAATTGCTTGAAATTCTTTCTACTCTCTTTTTTTTATTTTTTCCCCACCCCTTTTTATCCCACCTTCTGGATCACCAAAGCACGTTACCTTGGCTTTAGTTTGATTGTGGTCTCGAATTTTTCCTCTGATCCAGTAGCAAGTGTGGCGCTGTGGCCAAGTTTTGCTTCAGTGTTGAGCTCCAGTCTTTCCTGTTGTATTCAGTCTTGTCTTTTTTTACTACTGAGAGGATGGGGAAACATTTTAATAGGTTTCCTTTTGTAAAACCAGGGGGGAAGTCTTCATAGGAGGAAATATTCAAAATGATACTATCTCTGTAATTGAAAGCACTACCAGGAATAAATGAAAAATGTTTCTAAATTTGCTAGATCAATAGCAGCATGTCAGATCAAGTTCAGATACTTTCAGAACTGAGTAAATTAAATTTCTGTACAACTGAGGCCTGGACAGTTTTAAAATCATAATTTGGGGGCCATGTTACAGAGCAAACATAATCCTATTTCCCCTTTAAATTCTACCCCAAAGCTTTTCTCTTGCTTGCCTCTACTTGCTACCAACACGTAATACTAGTGATATTTAATTTGAACTACTTAAAGCAGCTTTGCTGGAATGACAGGCAACTTCAAAGAAAGCTTGTGTGCCTCCAACAAATGCACAGGGCCAAGAGATGATATTTTCTCTGAAGATTAACCTTTTCCTGTGTATGACATTGTACACCAGACAACAGGGAAAAGCTGATTCATAAACCTATAACAACAGCGCAGTTTATTGTAATTTCAGATATGTAGAAAAGATATTTCTTTTAATTTGAGTATTTCTGCACTGTGTAATTTTTTTTTTAACTAGTTGGTCAGAACACAAATAAGTTGTCTAAGGAATTGCTTCAGCTTGTTTCTCAGCCCAGTTTTCTAGTAATAATGAAGTCAGGATTAATGTGGTGTTGTAAAAAAATATTGTTGAATTTAGGTGCTTTGGAAAATGTCAGTTTTGAAAGTCAAAATGAAAGGGTCTTTACATTTACAGCAGGAGCATCATCTTAAGTAGAAACACTAAATTCCCCTAACACCCTTGTAATGTAATCGTGCATAAAAGCTCTCTTAGAGTAGGAATTCTGTTCCTTTTATTTTTCAGTTTCTATAAACCGTTGATTACATGTACCTTCCAAAATGGGGGTGTTGGTGGAAGTGGGATGGCAAAGATATTTTTAAGTCATATCATGTAATTCAGCACTCCCATCACAAGTGTGGTGGATGTGGGGGGGACAAGTCTGGAGCAAATTTCAGACTCATAAACTTCTTAGGCCAGGTCTGCATCCTAAGCCAAGATATAGCTTGGGGAGCAATGTCTTCAGCTTGATATGCCAGAAGCAATTAGTATGGGGAGGGAGTGCTGGGAACAGAGGTTAACATTGCTCAGTTTGTGCCATACTAACTTATTGATGTGTAAATATTGGTGGAGATGTGCGTGAAACAGCTTTGAAAACTGGAAAGCTTAAGCAAGAAGGAGTAAGAATGTGGAAGTCTGTAGGGAATCATAACTTTGTTTACAAGTGTTAGCAGTTGTACAGCCTTAGGTGATAAATTCTGGGCAATAGTGGGTAGTTTGAAGCAAAGTTCTAAGTGATCTTAAGTATTAAGGGCATAAAGCCTTCCAACTTTTAAGAGTAATAGAAAGTGTGGGGAAGAAACTCCATAGGATATCTGTACACAAGCCCTTGTTCATGTTTAGGTTTATTTAAACCAAAATATGACTATTGAGAAGCACCTGTACACTGGCAAATACTATTCCCTTGTGAATATTCTGAAATTAAATCTAATATGTAAGTTTATGTGAGTAAAAATGTGAACATGTACAGAATTATAAAAGTGGTCTCATATGAAGACAAAAACTTCTAGATTAATATACTCAGAGATAATTAAAATTATTCCTTCATATCACTGTTAAGTGATTCTGAATAAATCCTTTTTTCATCACTCTATTAGAATATAATTGCTTTTCTTTTTTTTTTTTTTTTT
>VZTI01003051.1:352122-389143 GCA_013397865.1 Struthidea cinerea | reverse complement strand
TTTTTTTTTTTTGAAAAAAAAGGGAATGGGAGAATTTAATCATGGTCCAATAACAACATTTTGGAATTTTTTTTCTCAGACTGATATATACACCAGTAACCCTCTTTTCACATTAAGATGTCTTCTTAATGTGAAATTCTTAGCGGAGTTTCTGCGGTTTTTGACAGTGGGAACAATTTGCCTATTTTCTTTTTCCTGCTTCAAGATGAAAAAGCTATAAATCCAAAGGTGAGGTTTAATACGAGTTGCACGTTGCACATGTTCAGTTGTGTGAAAATTCAGGCATTTCATTAGATGGACTTGTTTGACTGGGAAGAGTCTTCGTCTTTGTGGGCAAGTAAAATTGATTAAAGGAGTAACACACAGCCCAGAGGTCCCTGAAGACCTTTAGGATTTACCCTTCATTTGCTTTTTAATCTTAACATTCTTTATTATTCTGCGAGAGCATGTGGTTTGGTTCCTCAAGCTGGCAGGTGGCAGTGATCCCGTAATTTTATTATGGTCATGTGTTGCCAAGGCACAAAGGAGAGCCATGGTAATCCACTCCAGGGTGGTTGCAGAAATCACTGCATATTGCCTGTGATTTTAGTAAAAAATCCTATGCAAATCTCACTGTAGCAATAAAATTCTTTAAGTTTTGTATATATATGTTTTAACTTTTGAAGAAAGTGACATAAAATAATTAGGCTTCCTATACCACTCTGCCACAGAGAGCAACAAAAATGTCTAATGATCGTGAAGAATAAATGGTCCTGTCCATGCTGCCTCTTTTTGGTTTATTTTTGGCAAAGCTTATATTAAATAGCAAAATTAGCTATTTAATATATGTAAGTTACTTAACCTACACTTGTCCTTTAAATATGATTGTGTCATCATTTATGTTCACTTTAAATCAGCTTTTAAAAGGAAAAGATTTGCAGTGATATTTATTTCTACTGCCATCTGTGCTCCAAAACTTCTATTTATTAGTATATTTATTCCATTTAGATATAATGTGATTTATCTCTTCCCTCAGCTTAGTAAACATTTAGGATGTAATTCTGTAGTTATTTATGACTGGACTTGAGGCTGTTTTCAAGCACTTTAAAACCTTTATTATTTTTTCCTCTTGGAGTGGCATAAAAAGGCCTTAAGTCAAAATCCACTATATCTCAAGAAAGCCAGAGTAATTACCTTAAGAAGATAGAATGCAATAGCACTGTCAGAACAGAAAATGTCCCCTCTGCCCCCGGCCTCCAGAACAGCAAAACAATTCAAGGACAGTGTGGACTCAAAGAGGAGATTTAAAGTTTTCTTCTGGCTCTGACTTCATTGACCTGGGTCATCACTGTGGTTCACAGGTACACTCCTGCTCACCACCCACAATGGCTCTTCTGCCTGCACAGGAAGAGCGAGTTTGGGACTCACTCCTGTAGAGTGTGAGTGGGACTCAAATAAATAAACTGTTCATCTATTGTGGTGTTGTACAGAGAGAGTGATTTCTGCTACGCAGCAGACTGAAGAGTGTAACTTTTCAAGGAAAATGTGTTGGACATGTAGAGGAGATGTCAGCATTAACACGGCAATGAACACTTTCATCCACTCCAAACTAGCAGCAATAATTCATACCTCTTTGAGAAAAGCATCAAGTAGGTAATGATGTTTGAGGTCTGAGTTCATCGATGATAGAGACACTTGAAAATGGTGATAATAACAAAATACTTATTCATCTCCAACGTCTATTTTTATGTGCACTTTTTCCCAGAAGGTTTTAGAGCATCCCAAATGGATACGTTTCTGTAGCATGATGCCTGTTCATATTAATCTTTGAGAGAGAGATCAATGAATTTATGCATGAGAACATATGTATCAATTCTGCAGACAGCAAAATAAGCAAGCAACGATGTTGTGGCTACCATGATTAAGCATCACCTCTGAAACCTCTTTCCTTTCAGTGCTGATATTTGCCCTGTGTTTATGCTGGGGTTAGTCAATTGTAAAGATCAGATTGGAAGCAATTTCTTTGCTGATTTTAAAAGTAGGAAATCATTTTTTCTACCTATCTGAATGTCAGTTTGCCATGAGTAAATTAAAATGTTCTGGAACGGAGACTGGCAATTATTGCCAATTGTAACTCAAATGTAATGCTCTGGTATCAATATTCCTGGCATGGCCTTTTTTTTTTTTTTAATCCATGTATTTGCAATGTGAAGTTGATGTTTCGTTTTGTGTCTTTAAATTGGGAGAGATGAATTTGGTGATCAATTGGATGTAGTAAAAAGTCCTCCTGGTATTACATTTTCTTCATTTTTATCTTTTCCCAAATATTTCCAAATCTCCCTTTTCTTTTGGCATTTTTCAGTGACTTTGTTTATGGGTTAATTCTGCTGTGACAGAAGTTATTGATAAAGCTGTGTTAAATTCATTAGAAGCAAGATAGATTTTTAAGAGGCAGCTATCTCTCTAGACAGCCACAAGTTCTAGCTCTGCCTAATGAGACCCAGGCCTTCATGGCTCCGAAATGCTCAGTTTCCTGTGCTGAATGTGCAGAGCCTGTGCCTGACTGGGGATCTGCTGTGTAGCTGCATAAACCATGCTGTGGCATAGGGCCATTATTAAATTTACTGTACGCTCCTGTGGTTCCTGGCAGCATGGCCTCGTCTGCTGAGAAGCCATAGAAATCAGCTCCTCAGGCAAAACATCCATTAAACTTTTTTCTTGAAAGGAAAAAAAATCTTCTGCTAATTTGCTGCAATTTATGTTTGCTTTGTGATTCTGCAGCCGAGCCTGTCAATGAAACTGTGCTAATCATTAGGAGGCTGGTGCCTGTACGCATTCAGACATCCTACAACTACCACTCCTTAACTAAAGCAATATTCTACAAGACTTTGGTTTTATTTTTCCAGCATGGTTAGAGCCTTATGGCATAGGATTTTGCAATTTTTTTTTTGCACCTTAAAAATCCTTGAGTACTTTGTTTGATGAAATAACTGTGCTTACAGTGTACTTTTTTCCTTTTATATAGTGTAGTTTAATGATGGAAAATGGGTGTCTCACAGATAAAATTACATACTGCATGCTATTGTGTCCTTTCTCCAAGGCTTAAGACCTGTAATCTGTTAAAAATTGATCATTAGTTGCTTATCTTCCATAATGTTACTGTTGACTAAAAATTTGGAAAACAGTTAAATTATAAGAAAAAAAAGAATAGGAGGCAGTAGGTAGCACTTTGTGGGAAAACCATCATAAATGGAGCGTGGGTAGGAGAAACATTTCTTATAAAAGGTTTCAAGACCCCAGAAATCTAAGATGAAAAAAGAATTATTTAACTATGTTAATTTTTTCCCCCCTTTTGGGGACATATAGAAGTCTGTGGAACCTCATCATGTCATGCAATAAGCTGCCGCTCCATTCAGATTTTGAGTAAGCAGTTTCCATTCCATTGGATTCCTTCACACTTGAAATCTGTGGCGGTGTTGCTCGTCTGACAAGCTTAATACTACAAAATTAATCCAAAACTACTCTAAATGCCATTCTGGAGAAAGTGAACAACTCAAGAGAGCCGTGCTTTCTGTTGATATTTTAGGATTAGTTTGAAAATAGGTAAATTTCCGCCTCAGCTAGCCATGCAAGTGCAGGGATGAGTTTGTATCAGTCACATGCAGCAGTTTGTTCAACAGACAGAATTTTCAGGTGACTTGATTGCTGAAATTAATGTTAGTGTCTAGGATTTGGTCTGGTGTTTGAGACTGCAAGAAGGTGTGCTATCATGTGCACTGAAAGTAACAGTTTGTGCAACTAATACCCTGCTCTTTCCCTACTTCTTTCTAAATCCTAGAAAGAGGCTGAGAGTAACCTGTGCTGTCTGAGGCCAGGAAAGTTTACCTAATAAATAAGCAATTATCCTGGCTCACTAAACCATTTCAGACTCTCTCGCAATATTGTCTCTATTGGTTTTTTTTCTCTTTTTGATCTTAGTGTCACGATTAGATCAGAGGTTTTACCATGCTGGGATAAAGCCATGATACAACTCGTTCACTTTTCACTATTTGCAAGACCAGATGTTTCTGGTGACTGCTAGAAATTTGCTGAATGACTGGGCTTACCTCTAGGAAATATTGACATTTAAACCCTCTTTTTATATTTATTCCTGGGTAAGCTTTTGTTTCTTAACCAGTGAGATATCTAAAGAGAGATGTGAAAGAGAAGGGTGTGGAGTATCACTAATTCTAATCTCACATTTTGGTGAGGGGCTGGGTGGAGGAGCACTGTTGTGTTTTGCAGTCTTATTAGAATAATGTCAGATCTTCATGTTTTTCAATCCCTGTTTAAAACTTCCACTAATCCTTAGTTTAGATTTCTAGTGTACAAAGTTTGATGCATTAGCTACAAAAGTTCTGGGTTTTTTAATTAAATGCCATTTCTCTTAAGCATTTTAGTATTTAGCGGTGTTGACTCTGTGCTGAAATTTCATTTTGCTTAGAATTCAGTAGCTGTGATTATCAGGGTACAATTGCAGCCTTAGTGCTCTCTGGTAGGGAAGGGAAAATTGCTTAGACTGAAATGATTTGCAAATTTCTGCACATCAAGGGGTTGCCTGCCAAGATTTTGCTTTTCACAAATGTGAATCTCTCACAGTGGGAACACACATGGGCAATTGCTCTCCAAGAGATGCTTTATCCTCAAATTTGCTTTCCCTAGCTTGAGGCAGTTGCATGTTAGTTCCAGGTGCCTGTTGTGGGCAGCTCCATCTGACCATCCACAGCGTCATTTTAGGTAATTTTGCATCCTTGTGAAACTTGTTAAAAAGCCATTCCAGAGACACATTCTGTGCTTTCCAGGTAGGACAGCTTGCTGAGCTGGCTAGGAAGAGCATGTCTGTGTGTATCTCTAAAAGATGGATTGGAAACAACTGAAAGACTAAAACAGCAGGACGCTTGGACAGGAACAGAGATGACTCTATATAGGTGATGTCCCTATCTAGGGACAAGTGACTTTCAGGGAGATCAAAGGATGCTGTTGATCTCAGGCAGCCTTCTGTAAACTGAGGGGAGGATATAAATTAAAGTGCAGACGTGTGCTCTGATGTGAGGTGACTGAAACCAGCCTTTAGCCTTCGTAATTTAAGTCTCACGACCTGTGGAGCACATTTTCCCATGGCTGCATTCACAAGAGAGAAAGAATAACTGATTTTTCTTCCTTTTATCTTGCCCTTCTTCCACTCGGTTTAAAAAAGGAACAATGAGACCAACAGCTGAGCAAACCCCCCACACTCTGTTGTCTTTGTTACCTTTATCTTTTGGGCCTAAATGTTAAAGTTGGAGGTGATAAGTTTGAGAGTGACCTAGGGGAAAAAGAAAAAAAAAAGAAAACATTGCAGTGGTGACCTTGTGGGGTTCGTAGGAAACATCCAGCAAGACACTCACCCCAAAAGGTCATTGTCACAAAAAGGAGTTAAATTCCATATTTTAAAAGATTCCAGAGAGCAAATTCTACAAAAAGCAATAAACTTGCTTCCATGTCATATCATCATTCTGATCATACAAATACTAAAATAAAGGGGCTTGTTCTTGTGCAGTCTGATAGCACTAGGGCAGCACGCATTTCTACTGTGTCTTCTGACTTCACTGCAGCCATGTGCCATTTCTGCTAGGGTTTGGAACTAGAGGAAACATGAATTTACCCACCTGAGTGTGACCTCTTAGTACAAATTAGTGCTAAGCATTTCTTTTTCAGACCATTCTGCAGAAAACATGAAGCAGACAATGGCTCCTAAGCAGCAGATGAAGAATAAATACTGTATTTTAATGACTGCTATAACAAACTAGAGAACACAAAGCTGAGGCAGCCAGACATGCAACAAGCTTTTTTTATTCCAGGGACATGTAGCTGATGACCTACAGCTATGTCCATATTGCCTCAGGGAAGAACAGGGAGATAGAGAAAGGAAAATTCTCTAGGGGCCATTGGGAAAGATTGTGCTGGGTGCCTCCTGTGGAGCATCCCTTCCTGGGTGTCCTGTCCTGTACAGCAGGGAATCACATGATGTTGACAACCATGGTCATCTTTTTCCTCAGTGAGATGATACCTGTCATCAATACCTGTCATCAACCTGCTGGTTTTTGGGTGGTACTGCCATTTTGACTCTGAAATTGGCTTATTTAGAGTGTCAGTGTTGTGCCAATTGACTGTTCAACCCTGTGCATGCCTGTTTTTTGTAACATTTATCAAATATTAGGAGGAATGTTGTTTACTTACCTTGCTATCATAGATGCAATAGTCTGGAATCTCACAGGAGGATGTGGTGGTGTCTTTCTTAAAAGCATTTGTGTGAAGTTCTGAAGTGTAACTCCCAAGATCCACAATATCCGTAAGCAATAATTTTTCTGAAAATGAAAAAAGTCTAAGTTGAAATCCTTAATCTACTTTCTCTTTTCTTTAGTAGATAGGTATGAGATAAGACAAATGGGAAAACAAACCTGTGTAGGGAATGTGAGAAGACTATTGCAAACACTCAAATTACCCAAAATACTTGTCACTCAAAGTAAGAATTTGCCATTTAGAGAAAGCATCAATCTGAGCAAGAAATTACAGTAATTAAAGATAAACGTGTCTGTGAGGTATTTCTCAGTGCAAAATTAATGAAGTTTGTTCTGAAACAACTTTGCCACAGAAAAACAATATCGAAAAACAATACCAAAAACCAAGACAAACCTGCAAACAGGTTTATATTTGGAAAATCTTGAGTCATTCCCTTTCACTGTGTAGTACAGTTTTCTCATGTTTCCATTCAGGTTGTTAATTAGCTGCTGACTGGGCTGAGAAATTAGCACCTAAATTCTTTTTTTTTCCAAACTGGAGTTTAAAGAAAGAGTTAACCTAAACCATCAAGCCCAGAGCCAGCAAACTTGGAGAAAATTCAGGTCTCAGACCACAGCTGATGCACAAGCATATAATATAATAATTCCATGGTGAGTATCTTTCATGGTACTGTATTTGTGTGTGAGAAAAATCTGCATAGGAAAAAGTAATGGATACAGCAGGTTTGATGAGTTTTTGTTCCGAGGCACTTTGGCTCCTTAACTCTTCCACTTGAAGTTGTGCTTAACTCACTCAAATGAGTTTGTTTGTGACTGCAACCAAAGCAGGAATGTGCAAGTCCCAACCCTAGTGGAAAAAAAATGTTTTCTTTTGACCAGTTAGTTTCCAGGTAACCTCTGCTGCTCTTTGGGTTGCAGTCATCTGCCAAATTGGGACTGCTTCTTGGATGAGCTGTCTAGCTCATTTTGGTTTTTGTCAAGTTTAATTAATTCATTCATTAATTGCAGAGAGAATCAGCCAACCTCTATCTTAAATGATCTTACATCATTGTCTTCCTTTCTTTATTATTTTAATGAAAGAAGTTGCATCTTGAATGACTCTGATAAATTGGCAGCTGTAATTGGCTATGAAAATAGATTTTTTTTTTAAATTTAAAAAAGGGGTCACAATTACATTTTGTTAAGAAATATTTTTCTAAACCTTATTTGTTTTAAAATTCAACTTTGGTTGCACTTGAGGATCTATTTAGGTTAAAAATAAATGTTTTTATCTCCAGTAGGCCTAAAGTCTTATTTTATTTTTGTTTTACTCCATTTCATAGGGGACTGTAAGCAGTTAAAGTTGAATTTTTTATTTTTGTGTCAAGGTTCTTCTAACTGGTGAAAATTTAGTTCTGAGCAGCCCAGGATTTGGACCTTTTTAGTCTGGAGACGAGAAGATAGAGGGGATTTCATTACAGCATATAGATATTCAAAGGTGGGTGCCAGGCTCTGTTCAGTCATGGCCAGCGAAAGGACAAGTCCATAAACAGACACAAGAAGTTTGGAAACCTTTAAAACCTCAGCATGAGGAAGAATTTCTTTATATGAGGGTGGCAGAGAGCTGGCACAGCTGCCCAGGGAGGGTGTGGAGTCTCCCTCCCTGGTGACATTCAAACCCCACCTGGACACGCTGCTGTGTCACCTGCTCCAGGTGACCCTGCCTTGGCAGGGGCTTGGACTGGGGAATCTCCTGAGGTCCCTTCCAGCCCTAACAACTCTGTGATCCAGTGATTTCTTGCACATACTCAAGTGCATTTTCACTCTGCATTTCATATGCTTTTAACCCAGATTGTCTCATTAGTTTTGTTGTATCTGATTTTTTTCTTTTCTGTATTTATTACCTATTTAAACTATGAAAGCAAAATAACAAAGGCTTAGTTAAACGCCAGCTCTGCCTTTGTAGAGATCCTTCATATTTTGGAGGTCAGAACTTCTCAGCCTCTATAATAAGCTATGCCAAAGGAATGTTAAGAGAATTTAGATTCTGTAACATCTGTAAAGCCCTGAGTCATGAGGCACCTCAGCATATGCTTAGAACATCTGTCTGAAAATGAGCTTGCAAATACTACAGAGAAAGTTTCTTTAGGACAGATTAGAAAACAAGCTTCTGTTGGAGAAGGAAAAGCAGGGATGGGCAAAGTGAAAATAAAGGGAGAGAAAAAGAGCAGCAAGCATAAGAGATTAAAGAGAAAACAGATAATAGAAGGATAGTTGCTGATAAGGAACAGGTAGCTAAAAACAATTTTTCAGAAAATGAAAATTCTAAAACAAAGAACACAAGCTTAAGACAAAATAGACTGAACAGATTAGTCACTTGTTATAATTAAATATTTGCTTTATGTTAGTAAAGGGAATTAAAACAGTTAAAATCATATCATTCAATAGATTACCCCGCATTGTGATTGACAATATTTGTTATGCATAGACGTACGTTAATGTTCTTTTAGAAAGGTTCAGGAAACAAATGTATTTACTTGGCTTTACTTGGTTGTAGGTAGAAAAAACCTGTGTTTTTTTGCTTATCCAAATGCAAACGTTCCAAGCTCTTGAAGTAAATATTAAATCTAAAACCATTATCACCAGGGTTTAAAACAAACAAACAAACAGAAGGATATGGATTGTGTGTGTAAAGATGGACATTGTAAAGAAATATCTCTTCTTTTCTCAATTTATTCCCCCAGGAAAACATGCTTGAAATATTTTAGTTCCCACCCTTCACCCCCCCAAATGGCATAGTAACTGTAAAGATAGAAAATGTGAAAAGCCTTCTTTAAAACTCATTACAGAAGATTCAGGCTGAGTGGTCTTTCTGGTTTTCATCCAGCTGTTTTCTTATTATACCTATGCAAAGAAAAAAGAGAGCTACAGTATATTTCTTTGTCAACGCAAGACAACCCCATTATTTATTAATTTTTAATTCCTCGGTTGCATTTTGAGATACAGCAGATGTAAAGCTGTATTAAATGTTCTACGCCACTACCATTTAGTAGCAAAAAATAAATAAAAACATCATTTGATGTGCTCTAATAATTTGAAAATTATCTATAATAATAATTCCCTTCAATGACTAAATAAATAAAAATGAAATGTCATAGTCATTAAATATCAATCGGAACATCTGGCACTGTACCTCGGTAGCATGGAAAGCCTGCTGTGCATGGAACTTGTCATTCTTGATGGCTGGGAATGTGACTTTATTCTTAGTGCAGGTCAGAAACTCATTGTCTAGGGCATAAGGAGTAATGCCAGAGCAGAAAGTCACTCCCAGCACGATGGGAAGAGCAGTGGGGTTGTGTGATTGACTTTTGAAGATCCAGAAAGTGACGCTCAACGTGTCCATTGAATGGGGAAGTGTATCGGAACCCGTACAGTCAGGAAGCTCACCTGAAGCATTTAGTAAGTACAGGAAAGACAAAAACGTGGTCAAGAACAATTAGTTGACTTGTTTGTAGAATCTCCCCAACCCCTTTCTGTCTTGTTTTATATCTGTGTCCCTGTGTTTTTCGTTGCAAGCTGTTTGAGTAGAAAGTACAAGAAAGTTGTATTGTACAACTTTTTGTATCGTACAACCTTTCAATATACTGATTTTTTTTTCATGACCTTTATATGTGGATAAGATTTAGGAGAACAAGATGGCAAGAGGTGAATCAGTGGTGCTAAGTGATGCCCAGTAAATAGCCATTTACTGGATATTGGCATTATCAAAGAAGCTCCCAGTAATATTAACGATACAAGAGCTTTGTCTTTCAGAATGTAGCCTCTGGTGATAAAAAAGCTGGTGATCTAATTCAGTACAAAAAATGGTGGTTGTGCTTTGAGATCAGCTGACTTTTAGATGTTCAACACCTCAGTCCAGTTTTCTCGTGGTGAGCACTAATATTTGCTTGCTGTACAGATTTTACCATTTCAGCTGGGATGATTCATGCAGCAGTTAGCGCCATACATATAACAGTTTTTGAATTTCATATTTTAGAATGTCAAGGAATCGCATTCCATTCTACAAATATAAATATAAATAAAAATTCCTTATCACTGCAATACCTGAAGTTATATAATCACATTTCTCTTTTGGGGAATGATAAGAAGATATGCATCCTAACTTTTTTTTGCTGAAAGATTATGTTTCTAATTTGTTGCTGGGAGGTTTAGGCACTCTCACTCAGATCTATAAAAAATTGTTTAAACACTATAATGTATTTTCTGAAAATAAAAAGTGTTTTTGGAAATAATAGCACCTTTTTATCCCTCTAGAGGCTTTAGAAAGTATTGGGAACAGTAAAATTTACTTTTTTATTGTTGTACAGATAAAACTGCTTGTATTTGTTTCTTAGGATGGAGTATAATTTAAACAGACCAAATCTTTTCCTGAAAAACAATATGAAATGAACAAGAATGAAGCTATTAAAAAGGGCTAGATCTGGGGTCACTCTATTTATGAAGGCCGGCACTGGAATGTTCAAAGGCGTAGTGAGTTCTGAGAATGAGAGTTTTCATTGTAGAGGAGATTTTTTAGGTGCTGCCATGAAAGCAAATGTCTGTTGCTGGTTGGCATCCCTGTGACGAGTTACTCTGGATTACACACGGACTACACACGGGTTTAGGAATTTACCTGTGCAGTCACAATTACTGAATAGCCTCTGTGCTGCAAGGAAATCTTGTTTCCATATGTGCTTTATGGCCTTGACTACAAGCCCTAAGTTCTGGAATATTAACTTGTATGATATTATAGAGTTCATTGGTGAGGTTCCAAAGTGCACTTTGCTGCACTCCATTCTCAAACCACTCTTCTGCCTGAGGGCCAGGAGTCAAACAGTGGTGCACACATTACGGGTTTCTCCATCAATCCCAAGTGTCAGTGGCAAATGGATTACCTATGCCGTAAGTATATTTTGCTTATCAGTGAGAAATTCCCACATATGCTGTAACTGTGGTGTCTAGGGATGCCCCGGGGTAAGAAGCATTGTAAAAATGTAGGTCGTTATCGTGAAGTTACATTATCTGAATCGCTCATCCCATGATTGTTTGCTTTAGCCCTGTGGTAACATGTGCGTGGAGGAGAAAAAAAGAAAATCTAAATAAAGCACAAGGACGTCCAATGTACCCTAACAAGAAAAAGAATTGTTAAGGAAATCATAGCGCTGAGGTCTAAATATTTCACAATTAGGCATTCATTTGGAAAGAGCAGCTGCTCTATATCCTCCACATACTATTTTGCTTACGTTGTTTACTGATTACAAAACACAGAATATACTTTTATTGACTATGTTTTCCCCTACAGTCTTCTAAGAGTGTAATGATGAATATTCATATTAAGAAACAGCTTCAAGGTTCTGGCACCAGCAGCAGCTGTGCTTCTTACAATGTCTGCAGTCACTTGGGTTGACTAGATGTAAATAATTTACATGTGCTGTATATAGCAGCCCTTTCAGATCTCAATGTATTTATGCTAATACGTAACTTAGATTTTGCTGGCAACCACTCTGTTGATCAAATTGAAACAAAAAGTAGGTTGTGGCTGTTCAGGGAGTAGACTTCCAGTTGCCCTGAACAACTGCCATGTGCAGTACAGAAGCCATCACAGTTAAGTCTTGAATCTCATGGTCTCGGAGGAATATTTTAAAGCTAATTATCACTATCAAGAAAGTCCTTGACGTCAGAAGGCACTGACTGAAGTTCTGTACAGTGCTTGTCTAGTTACCTGTGACTTCAGAATTTATTAATATTGAAACACTTCAAGGAGCAGACAGTAAGGTCTTTTGATATACAATAGCAAGATTGTTCCCTGATATTCTTTCATTAGTGATTTAAAGCTGCTGCAAGTACAGAAAAAATTGCTTTTTCCTTCAGTATCTACCAAGAAAGTTTTGCATCCTGTGGCAGATGTTTAAGTTTATATTACGGTATATAGATCTTCAGTGCCGTGGAGGATCAGTCTGGTTACACTCACTTGTTTGAGCTGTGAGCTCGCACCCCATGCCTACAGATGTATCTCTTGTGTAGATTAAAAACAGTACGTGCAAGCAAAAAAACATTCCTGCAGCTATCGGTTAAGGCACACAGGTGGTCTATTGGCATATACAGGTAGGGATTGTCCTTTAGGAAAAATTCCCATATTGCCTTTTAGGTTTGGTCAACAGGAATAATTGCTAGATGCATGTGCCTTTCCTATTTGTCATTTTGCTTTTCTGCTCTGTTTATTTTGGTGGCCAGTTCTTTTGGATTATGCTTTCACCTGAAAACACCAAACAGGACTGAACTGGATGCTACTGTATGAAAGCATATGCAATCAGGAAACTTCCAGTGTGGAAAATTATGTTGCAAAGTTGCATCCATTGTTTACCAATTTTAGAACAGTACAGGGTAGATTCCCAAAGCTGTTAGTAGGAGGGATACTCTGCAGCTTTCAAGAAAGAAATCATTCATTGTTTTTGCTTAATTTTAGGTTTCCATCAACCAGCAAATACATGTTTCCCTATTCTTTTTGATTTGTCAGTGTAATTAACTTTTCTTCTGCATTTATATTTGAGTTTTTTCATAAGGTGAAAGGAAAAACGTAATTCTTGCCTCGGTTGCCCACAATAGTGGTGGGGACATTCAGATGTCACTGCATCATGCTATGACACCTAGGCAAACAGTAAGGAATTGCTTTTGCTGGAGGGATATCCCTGTTTGGCTGATGATTGCTCACAGTTAGATGTATTCAAGATGCAAATACATATGTCCACAGAAAATTAAAAAGGTCAAAGCAGACTCTCCAGATGATGTCTTTGCCTCATTTAATTTTTTTCTAAACCAAACAATATCTTTACTAAGGCTCCTAGCACCACTTTGATGTATATCAGAAACACGTGAAGGTGCAGAGAATTGACATTTTACTTACAGAACAGAAACTAATGGAGTAGTTAGTGGCATTTCCATAGCTTATGGTGAATAACAGAGTGCTAGGACTTTAACAAGGGAGCTCACAATGCAGCCTGTGTCACAAGGGAGCATGTGTTCAAAAAGAGGAGTATTCAGTGACTGAAAGAACTGAGTTGTGCTTTTTCCCTATGTTAAATAAGGGGGCTTGGCTTTTATACTGAAGAAAGAGGCTACACCAAAAAGTGTTAAAAATAGTTTTAAAAATTCCCCCCTCCCTCCCCCCTCAAACCCCCCTCCCAAAAAGTAGTTTAGCAGCATTTTAAAATGTAATGTACAAATGAAAATGTAGTCCTGAAGATGTGCAGTGAGGCCATTGACTATACTGAACAGGAGTTAAAATACTGAGCTGGGAATGAAACTTGAAACATTTGCTGTTTGGTGCAGCCTGGGCTTTCCAAAGGAAAATCTTTGCTTTTTAGTATTATTTTTACAAGCCCTTGAAAGAGTCCTTTTGGGGTTTATTAATGCTTATTAGGAATTAGCAATCATTACATACAGAGGTGAATCATTCAGAATGGGAAACCACTTCAGGCCTTCCTATATTTTTGAATAGAGTGGGGGGGAGAGAGAAAAATAAGTACAGTTATGGACTTAAACATGCTTATAGATACCTAGTGAGATTTTTTAAAGAACCAAACTCCAACGGGTTTAATCATATATACTTAAATATTTGCAAAATCCTACTTGTGTTTCTTGATTCACCTTTAAACTTTTATTTGGCTACCAAAACCAACTTGTGGAATAATTTTTTTTCAAGTTTTATGTGCCTCAGGTGCCTGCATCCCACTGAGTTTTGCTTTAGTGTTTAAATCACCTCGGACTGAAGTGCTAATAAATGGACTTATGAGTCTGAATCAGAGGTGTGACTACAATTTATACCAATAAATCCAGCTGGCATTAACCAAATTGATGAGGTTGCTGTTAAGCCCTGAAGGTGTCCAGGTTCTTTAGTCTGTACAGTCCAGTCTGAAGCATACTCTGCCACACCTGTATTGATTCACAAAACAGTTTCGCTTAAGTGTCTCTGTCTTGCTACAATTATGATTTTAGAGGGCAGTGCATAGCATAAGTTTCAATGCTACACAAAATTTTATGTCTTTAATTCTTAAATAAAGTAAATAATTAAGTGGTAATTCCTGGACAACTGCCCTAATTATTATTATGCAGGTCATATACGTACTGTCAACACGTATTTCAAAGTATTTTCCCAATTTAAGCTTTCCAGCTGGTGAGTACTACTGTTTTCAACTTTCCTCTTCAGTAAAGTTCTACAGTAAGAATTGTCTCAAATATCAATCTTTCTCTGTTTTTGTAATGATTTGCTTTCTCCTGTGTAGAACAACTCCTACTTTTTCATATATTTTTCTCCTTTTTTTGGTGTTTTTTTAAAATTTTTTTTGTTTTGCAAATTGATATTTCAGTTTATAAGTACTGGTTTAAGAAATCAAAATAATATCTTCTAGACTTTGGAAACAGAGAACTCTACACCATAGTTGCATATTTAAATTCTTAGGTTTTCAACTGAATTTCACTTACTAGTTTATTTTTATAAATAATGATTTCAGCTTTCCATCTGCCATATAAAAATGTGATGTTTCTTAATATAAATGACTTGAAAACAAACATTTGTGTTGAAAAGTATCTCTGTGGGAAAGTGGTTCACAGGTAACTTTTTGACATGGAGGGTCCAGTGGCAGGCTGGGGGGTTAATGTATTATTAAAGATGTACTTGAAATGTAAAATTCTGGAACAAGTTGGAAGATTGCTTCCTTGTGCTTGATTGTCTGTCTCTCTTTGTTCCATAGGAGATTTCAATTAGGAAATTTCCTGAAAAATATTTAGAACAAGAGAGCAGCCTAACCTAAAGTGTCAGTAATTTCATGGTGAGTTATGTGTCTTGAATATAAGAGTTCAGCACCACTTGGTTGCCATGGTTCATTAGTTATCATCAAACCCCCAGATCATCTTTGAGTAGAAGCCCAAAAGGCTCTAAATATGCACATGCAGTGCAATTATGAGGCAATCAAAATAAAATTTAACAATTTTGAAGTTAAATTGAAAATAGATAGTGCTTTCAAAGCCTTAGATTAAAGGGAGACAACCATATGCAAATCAGATACAGTACTGCTGAATTATCTTGTTCAGTGTCTGTGCTTTCTAAATAATAGACAAGGTAGTGGTACAGAATAATTCCTCTGAAGGATCTGACAAGCATGATTTATGGCATAGCCTGAAACACATTCTTTTCTTGAATATTCAGTCAAAAGAGCTTCATTTTCCCCAATTCTAATATTGTGGAATTATATCTAAATCGTGTCTTAACTTGGGAAGTCACAGGAGGGAGAATATAAATTACACTCTTACAAAAATATACGAGAGATTTAAATTGGAAAATTGCTATTTTGGAATGCAAGACAGCAAACTACAATTAATCACTGTTCCTCTGCTCATCAGACTTCACAGTGAAGCTTCAAGAAACATAATGCAGTATTTTAAAAGGCTCATTTAAAACCCTTTCTCAAATACTACAAACGTCTGGGAGGGGAGAAAAAGGATATCCTTGTTTAGAATAAATCATTCAAGGAGTTAGATTTGAGAACCTAAAACTAATCCAGTTTGCATAAAACCTCCAAATTTTTAAAAAGCTGAACTCGGGAATTATTTGAGATCCAGCCATTTATGGAAGTTGCCTGTAGTCTCCATGTGGAAGGAGAAAGCAATAAACTGGAAACTTAACCCCAAGAAAATATATCCTTCAGCTTTTCCACAGGTTTTAAAGGATTGGTTAAATTATTCCTAAAGCACCTAATATAAAGACTGTCATCCTAATCAGCGTTACAAGTGTGGGCTTTTTCTGATGCTTGACACTCTGCCTCACATTACTGAGGCTCCCCATGGAGGCTTCTATTCCAAAATAAGCCGGACATGTTTCCATCTAGAACCGTCATCTCTGTGTGCTGCAGACTCACGATTCAGCTTTTAAACCTCATGAAACAGAATTGGCCACATTTGCATAAGCAAGTGTTCTCTTTGAGCAACCTGTAACTCAAGAGCATTCTTCTAGCTCTGTGTTCCGCAGGAAAAAATCCTCTTCTTAAACTCTTAAAAATTCTTGAACTTTCTGTGAGGACATGTTTGTATCACTAACTCTCTTTCATGTACTCCACAGATTTTGTTGGTCCCTTAATCTTGTCTGGCTTTCCCACAATATAAAGAAAAGACAATGCTTCACAAAGAGAGAACCTACTTTACTTGAGGAAAATAAAACTATCCACACAAGTATATTTTCTGTTCATGTGGGTTTTTATTTTTTGGTCATATTTCCTTGGTTTGATATATATTTTTTTTTTTTTAAGGATTTCACAGGGAGGTAGATTAAATACTGCACTGCTGAGTCTTCCACAGCTGTAGATCATAAGTACCAGAAAGACCTAGAGCCTGTTTATCATATCCCATTGCAACATTCTGGGTATTCATTCACTGATCAATCATTCATCATTCAAACTATTTCAATAATTTCTGAAGGATGGTAGTGAAAAAACTATCAGGTATCTGTCAGTCTTAGTAATAACAAACTCAACCTGAGGTAATTTGCAAATCCATTCTTTGAAAGGACTTTATTCTAATTGCTTGAACTTCCACTCCTATATTTAGAGAAGGGATTTTATTGCTTAATAGCTAGAACAAGTGAATCCCATCCAGGTATTTATCCTGTCTAATTACATCTTGCAGCTATACTGATCCAGAAACTCAAGAGCAGACTGAGAAGGGAGCTAGTTTCACTTCTAAATCCTGTCAAGCTATCTTGCATGAAGTCTAACTTTCCTGTTGTTGCTAAAGCACATGACAGCTATCTGAGAGGGGACTGTATTTAACAGTCTCGAGTGATTTTAAACATCTGCACAACCTTTTGGGCAACTGTTTCCTTCAGGCAGCTGGGATCTAGGTGTCTAGAATGCCACTACACCCCCATGATGAGTTTCCTGAATTGCTTCCTTAATGTTTTGACTGCTCAGATGTTGTAAGTTCGTGGAAGGCACCAGAGGCAAGTCAGGAGCAACATATTGCATGATTAGAGCACAGGAATATCTGAGAGAAAAGATACATCTTGCCCAGATGCATATCGTGTGTTATATAACTCATGTTATGAGTTGGACTTTATTCAAATGAATTTTTATTTTTTTCTTTGTTAATTATTATTGTTATTGTTACTGTTTTTGTTTACTGGGGTGGATTTTTTTTGGACAGCACTAACAGGACACAGATGCAAAGCTTTGGAAGATTTTCCAGTAGCAGCAGCTGGCTCCTTGGCAGTCTCCTCAGGCAGTTGTGTTGATGCTTTGGAGTTGCCTCTGGGTCTGTCACGTAACAAGTCAGCTGATGAGCTTCCTTCTATGTTTGGATGCCGGTTTTTTAGATGCTGCCATTGAAACACCTCAAATATTAGGAAAAATATGCAAATTTCTGGTAGCCATGCAAGATATATATATATATGTGATACTTGCATATGGTACTATCATCACTATATAGTGGTGTATGTAAAGTGATGCATATGTAATACATTTATGTGTAGAACTTTAAAATTACATCTATTCAACAGATTTCTGCTCTAGAAAGTGCTTTGCAGAAAGTTTCTCGATTCTCATGAGAAAGCCTCATAAAATAATCACCCAAGTAAGCAGAACTAAAGACTGGTGCTACCATGAAGCCTGCGCTCAGTGACAGAAATCACCAAAAATTCTGTTTTCCTTTGTCCTAGCATTCTGTGAATAGTCAGCCTAGCTAACCATCTCCCTTATTCCTGTGTGAATTTCATCTACTTGTCCATTTTAACAAGATCTTTGCTAGCTGCTGTGCTTTCCATACATATAAAACTTCCCATACATTCAGAAATTACTTAAAAGGCTCCCAAATTTAAAAAAAATAAATAAATAAAAGGAAGGGTGGAGGGCAGTGAACACATGTTCATGTTATCCTGTGCCATATGTTGTAGTAAACTGGGTGTATGAATTACCATATGTGGATTTTCTTGTCTCTGGCCCTTACATAACTTTGACATGATTGTCCAAATTGCCAGAGGAAAAGGCACGAGGATGCATTTTTAGCTCATCTTTGACAAGGCTTTCATTGAATGGTAATTTTTTTTCCAGTGCAACTAGGTACAAAAGGTAAGGATGGCATTAGCAGATATTTTTTTGGTGCATTTAAGATTGTAAGAGCGTCTACATTAATGAAAACTGGCGTTTTGAGAACCATACCATAGTGACTGAGCCTTTATTTCATTGCAGGTGTAACTTTTTGCCCACAGCTGTATCTCTGGCTTATGGGTAGGAAATTGAAAAAATACTAATCTATAACATCAAAATTATTTGTCCCCAAAGGTTAGAAAAAATCCCACGCTTTCATAAAGCTATTTAAAACTTGATAATAAAAAAAAATACACAAGAGATTTAATCTTTTTGATTTTGCTTAAGAAAGACCCGGTATCATTTGCAAGCATCTAACCATTCTTCCATACCTTGCACCCCTGTTGAGACAAACACCCTCCTGCTTTTCTTTCCTGTTTTTAGGGAGTTATTGCTCAGGTATTGGGTCTGTTCCTAAGTGCTTCAGACCTGCATTCATCTGTGCATGCTCCACCCAGCTCATGTAGTGCCTTCTGTGAGGCCTTGCAGGTCCTGAAGATTTAAAATAGGAATCTGGAATAGCAATGACATTTAGGCTGCAGGGCTTTTCATTAAATTAAAGGCTCTGGGGAGACTCTAATAATAGGGATGAAGCTGAGAATGGGCAAAGTAGAATTTGATCAGATAGTGCTCTTGTAATTTGATTATGCTTATGTAAGGGAGAGCTGGGACTGAAAAGGGGACAAGAGGAGAAGAATCAATAAAGAGTAAGATGACATTAGGAAAGGTTTTTATTTCTACTGACTAGCTAGTAAGAGCTGAATAATGTATTTTTTATTCTCACATGAACTGACCTAAACTTTGGCAGTGATCTGGACTCACTATACTACAAGGCTGACATGGTTCAATTCTAATCCTGTTCTCCTTTTCATGCTTATGTTTTGGTAAATCTAAAAATAAATTGAATCTAAATCCTGTTTATGCAGGAAAGAATATGAAAAATCTATCTCCTGCGCATGTAAATGATCTGGTAGTACATGTTTCCTGGACATGCTTTTAGCTACCTTAGTGATCTGACTTGCTCAAAAGCAACAGTGGCACTTAAGAAGGGGATGCCTGTGAAGTTAAACGAGGGCTTGGATACCTCAGAAACTTCTGAGCGTAGCTTCAGACACTGATATTTAGACTATGTTCATGTTTCCCATTCATGAGGAAAGAAGCAGCATTTAAAATGCTCCAAAAAGGGTTTGAACATTATACCTACCATTCATGTATCCTTTGGATGAATGATTTGCTTTCTCCAGGGGAAGCTAAAGGCATACGCCTGTTGAGAAAAGCTTTCTGTTTTTGTTGAGAATGAATGTAAGATAGTACACAGTTTAAAAAAAAAAAAATTGTTAATGATAGTGCTGGACTCTGAAATTAAACTCAGCAGGTGGGAAGATGCCACTTGTATTTCAAGGGATACAGCAATTCCCCTGCAATCATCCGATGGAAAGCAGGCATGGAACTGCCTGCTCCTTGGTTAGCTCCATCTATATTGTTTTCTAAAATGAAACACAGGGACAGAAACTTGAGTTTCAGAACATCCATGGATTGTGATTCCTTTGATTAGTCACTTAATGTATATTTTTTATTTTGTTTTAATTGCAAGGCTCCTTATGGGGGTTTGTCCTGCAAACGCCAAATCCGAATATTTGACTGGATACATGATGGTATCACCATTCCACCTGGGGATGGTTTTAGATAAGTGTTTTTGTGTTGCTTTCGTCTGAAACAATCAAATTGAAACTCAGATGTGGGATTCTCCTGCACAATGCTTACGTTCTCAAATTTTGCTGCAAAATTTGTGGCTGGTTTTGAAACTCCACCTATTGTGGGAAATTATACCTACTTACTGTGTGAGACCCATGTGACAAAACATGCAGCATGGATCAATCAATTCATTATGCTTTTTAGTTATTCCATTCAATGAATCAGGTTTTGGGATGCATTAATATGAAAACTTTTATCAATTTATTAATTTTTAATTTGCCATGAAAAAAAAGTCAAATCAGGAAAGAGATAGAAAAAATTTGTTGTATTGAGCCTTACTCTACTTTGATAATACCTCCTGCTCAGCCATCTACCAGAGGAACAAAGTTAATTTGAGTTGAAAAAAAATCATTTCTTACCATGTTTTCCAAAGTATTTTTAGCAGCAGTTTTAGTGCTTTGTTTGCAACCTGAGTATTGTCTTGGCTCAGCCACAAAGCCACCAGACTTCAATCACTTACATTTTTTTATGATCTCCGAAAAAAGATATTCTGATATTCTTCATCAGTTGTGTTTAGGTGCAAAGGAATAACAACATCCTGTATCTCAAGCAACCACTTCTGAAATCTTGCTGTTCTCAGTCGCATTATATTAGAAATTGATGCAAACCTTACCTTTTTAAGTGGTGATCCTGTGTCTCCTCAGGATGTGGTAGACCCTGCTATACCAGCAGCTTAAAAATCACTCAGAAGTGTTTATCACGTAACTGAGCAGTTCTTTAGTGACTATATTGATCTAGACAGAGTTTTTTTGCAACATGAAAACTGTAGTTACTAAATCTGGTTTGTGATTTTGGGCTGAAGTATATTTTAATATCAAATTCCAGGCAATATGGGTTTGGGACAGGAAAGTTATCCCTCAATGATTTTTGCTAGAAATTTGCAGAAATAAATTAGAGCAATTTTTTATGCATGCATAAATACCACTTTGGCTTTCAGGAGCCAACAAATTTTGAAGGTTGCAAATGGATTTAATGCATAAAAAGAGAAAAAAAAAACCCTAGTGACTGTTTATCATTATATTTACTTTTGTTTCAAGAAAGCAAATGGAGGAAGAGAGAAAATACAAATCTCCAAGAATTATCAGGTTGTGGAATCTTTTGCAAAATGATTGTTTTGATAAAAGATAACGACACCACAAATCTGCCATATTATGTTAATAACCATAGTTGATTTAAAGAGAGAGTCTCATTCTGAGGTTTCAATCCTGGAGCTCTTGTTAGATGTTTCCCTAAACAAAAGCTTCCTTTCTATCTACTAAATAGGGAATTTTGGTCCTTCCTGGACCTGACTTACCTGGCTGGACAGGGTTAGATTAATCTTTTTGTATTAATAATCTTAGTTTGATTTAAAGTGTATTGTATCAGCTAAATGATCACCATCTGCCTATTGCACATCTAACCAAAATGTCTAATGACTTTTTAGATACCCCAGACTATTTAGATTAGTTTAGCAGTGGTCAGCATAGCAGATTCATCCTAATCTCTTGTAATAATGATAAAGACACAAAACACAGTGCTATTGAAGAATAGGTTGGAAAAAAAACCCAAACTCTTCACTCTTGTTAAAAGATAGGCCAGTTTGACGTGTACTGCCTTGTCAAGTTTTTCCACCAATCAGCACTGCAAACTATCAAGCATTTAATAGAGAGAGTATTGTATTTGAATGTAGGGAGTATTTTACTTCTACAACAAGGATATGAATTGAAAGGCAAAGGTTTAACATTTTATATTACTGTAATCGATGTATACTGAATTCAAGTAAGTTAACCAGCAAAGTAGAACCACTTTGGTACAGTAATTATCCAAATTTGCTTTTGTTTTTTTAATCTGGTCATATATACTGTGATTTATAAATAAAAACCATTGCATCATTAACAATAATTAGCAACAGTTTACCATAGTATTGCACAATTCACAGCATAATTGTGGCATTATTTTCTTGGTCTCACAAAATTGTTGTCAGAGGAACACTCTGTAAAGGTTTGGAGGATGTACTCTTGCAAAATAAACATTTAAAAACTAGTTAGTCTAATTAATTACAAGAGACAATTACTCTTATTTGATATTGATTTCAACTCTAAAAAGTATTTTTTTAAGAAAAATATTTTTTATGATATATAGTCTTATATGTTTTGTAGAAAAAACTATTGCTAAGATATCTAGCAATACCTAAAAATAAATTTTTGCTGAAAGCTTTGGCAGAAACAAGAGTACACAATGGGATTAAGAGGAAAACAGACAACTATTTTTGCCAATATAGTCCATTTTCAATGATGGCTAAATGGATAAAGAGAACAGTCATGAAGCACTCAGCCAGCTCAATTTAGGATTTATCTTCCTAATGCACATTTAAGAATTATTTAATTTCATCTTAGTAAACCTAGATTTTAAAACTTGATTATACAGGACTAGTCAATTTATTGGTGTTTTCTTCCCAAAATGTACCTTATGCATTTGACAGACCAACACAAATGTCAATATTTTGCATTTAATCTGTTCTTAAAAACATATGCATCACTTCTTACTCAGTAGCTTAAGGCTGTTCTTCTTGTGCTGCTATGAGCTGTAGTGTATATCGGTGCATAGGATACGTCATCTATGAAACAGATTTGCACTTGCTGTTAGTCAGAACTCTTTATTACATTTAGGGTGGGGTTTTTTATATAAAACTTCGTAAGTGAAATCTTGGTTACAGTGAAGTCAATGGCAAAACTCAGCTGACTTTAATTAGCCAGGATTTCAACCATTGTTGAAGGATTTGAAAAATAAAAATAGCTATTAGAAAGTAATTTTTTAAAAAGTCAAATATAGCAATTTCAGCCATTTCATTTTCAAAGTCTCAGAAATATTAAAGAATTATAGAAAAAAAACAGGTTTATATTGTAGGGCTTAACTGTTTCATCAAAACTCTCTAGTCATTGTATTGCGCTCATTGGAATAAAGAACTTTACTGGCACTATGTACAAGGCTATTCCTGTGCAAGCAGTCAAGAGATTTACTTAATAACACACCCTGGATGTGAGAAAAAGGTCCAACATACAAAGTGCACTATGCAGAGGCTTGCTTGCATCACCTCAATTCTTCTTCTTAAAGGAAAAAAATAGTAAGGAAACAAATTCCTTGTAAAGTTGCTTTTATGCAGTAACGTGTCTTGAAATAGGAATTAAATACCATTTCCCCCCCTTGTATCAAAATATGAATGCACTGCTCTTTTTAAATGTATGCAGAAATTACTCATTATTGAATATCAACTTTCTGTTCAGAGCCTTTTTTCACAGTTTGGAAATTTAGCACCTAAAATAGAAGTTCAAAATGTGTCTGCTGATACAACATAATAGCACTGGCAGATGATATTATGATAATCAACCGAAGCTATTTGTTGAGGGCTTTTTCAGCGCTGGGAATGGATGAAGCCTGTTCATAGGAGGGAAACTGTGATGGGAAGCCTGCAAAGGGTTACCTCAAAGCTTTGAATGTAACACAACTCGATGCAGACAGCAATCAGTATGTTCATGTATTTATTTCAGGCAGAAGCTTGCTCTCTCGCTGCACTTTGATAAAGGCACTGAAAAAAAAAAATAGACAGTAAAAATTGAATTTGGTTATGATCCTTTCCTAAGGTTTTTGTGGAGAAGGTTGTGTACTGAAGTCAAAGCCAGTTTTTGGGTAAGCGTGCGTGAATTATGTATTTGCATCTCTAACAGTAACATTTTTAGTGTTTTCCAAGTTCTATTTTAGTTGGTCTTTCAGACATCAGTGTGCAGCCTATCATTCCCTAAATCTTTGGACCTAAAACTGAGTTCCTGTTATTTTTGATACAAAGTCTGCATGGAAGTTAATATAATATGGAGTTGAGTTTTTCAGCAAGGCTGGGTTTGTAGAGATTGGTGATGGTGTTCCATGGGTCATAGGAGGAAAACAGCAGACTAGCTGCCCAGCACAAACCTGGAATACCTGGAATGTTTCATTTCAGTGGGACTTTTGTCTGAGGGTAAATTAATGCCCAGTTTTTCCCACAAGAGTGAGGGTGAATTTCACACAGTGGGTTTTAAATATAAGTCACTAACGAGAACATGAGAGAGACTGGAAACTGGGTCTAAATCTTGCTGCACTGTTCCATCTTGATTAATAGAAGTATTTAATTTCAGTATCTGTAAGATTTATCAGAATGTTTTGATGAACTTTGTAACTCTGAACACCTGTCTGACTCTATTTCATTATATCTGTGATTCCAATAATATTAATTTAAATTTGCACAGAAATACAAAAATATTAAACTTATGATCTACTGCTAGCACTTTCCTTCCTTAGTTCTGGATAACAGAGACTGTATTTTTACCATCTAATGTCCCCACCTTTCTAGCAGTGGCATGTTACTGACTCTGCCTGCATTTAAAGCTTTAATTAGTCAAAAAGAGATATTAAAGACCACCAGATTTCCAGCTTTTCATACCACTGTTTAGGTTTAACACTTTGTAGGAGGACTTAACTTCTCTACAAAGATTAGTGTTGGGTTATTTTTTTTTCCTGAGATTTGGAAAAAAACATTCCTCATTAAGAAAAAGGTTTATAGCATTTAGTTTCTACAATATAAGACAAAATGTTACGTACATTGACTCATATATGTATGCACATATAGAAATGCTTATTTATTATTTGGTACCAATCTAGAAGCTGGATGTAACAGTAATGTAAATGCCATAATGAATACACTACAAAGCACCAATAGTTTCTGGTCTCATGCGAGATTATTGACTTCTTTTCATCATTATTGTATTAAATTATAGTAAAAGCAGGGCACAGTAGACCACTAAAGCTTCACAGAATATGAGGGACTGTTCCATATGTCTGCTTTTCCCTTTGGTATTTTCTTTTTTAAATAGTGGGGGAGGAAGAAAAGGCAAACTACGCAAGCTTTTTCTGAAGAGCTAAAATCTGACACGACTTTGAGGCTTTCTGATGCTGTAGCTCCTGTGGAGACTGCTGCTCTCTGATACCTTCCCTGTGGCTTTAGCATCTTAGCCTTGCTGCTCGACATCCTCCATTGTTTAATGATGTGTTGTCCATCTTGAAAGACTTCAAGAAATTGGTTGAAAACATGGGGAGATAAATTTGCAAAGCTCAAGACAAGGTCCAGCCTTGGTCCTGAGTGTGGATGAGCATCCATAAATGCACAGGAAGTTATGTTGTGTGCAGTATGGGGCATGGTGCTGATAAGGCCAAGGTTCAGGTTTGATCTCTTGTGTTTTTCTGCTTTACTGCTTCCCATACAAAACTTCTCCATTCAAACAAAGTAGAAACTTGTATGCATCTAACTGTTTTTTACTTTATCATCATAAAAGTAAAACCCATAGGGTGAAAAGTAATTTTTCCTTAAAAAAAAAAAAAAGGCTTAACAGCTGGGAAATTGGAAAAGTGAGTGGAAAAAAAGAGTTTAGCTCAATTAACTACTGTCATTCAGTAGCTTCCTCCTGGGATAACTTCATTTCTTTAGTCTATTGTGTAGACCTAATTCCATTGTCATGAAAGAGAACAGATGAAAGGAGTTAAAGAAGTCTTAACTACAGCAAACCTAGTATATTAATTTTCTAAACTGTACCAGAAGAAAAGGGTGCTGTTTCTGTCCTGTGGTTTTTGCTTAGAAAGCAGTTCCCACCTAAAACCTGAGTATTCATCATGCTCCTTGCCTTGGACAGATGTGATTTCCACAAGACACTCATAAGCCTCTATAGATTTTGAAGGTTTCTAGGATTCCTGGGTAAAATAAACACTTTTGAATGTACTTTCATAACATGTCTGCAGCAAATAAAATTTGGCTGCTAGACTTTCTAGGTTTCCAATGTTTAACTAATGCTGTTGTTAATATTGGAAACCAGTGATGGGGTTCCTTGTGAGCCTATAACTTAATAGCTCATAGAGTATCTGGTCTTTAGGTTAAAGGTATTATTCCTCTGTGGAAACATAGCCATGCACCTGGATCTTGCAGAGGGATCCACAGACTCAGAACATGGAGATTATTCTTACTTTCTGCACTCTTAAGTTGTGTGAGCCTTCACAAATTCAGGACAAAAGACTGTGTTTGACTCTCTTGGCTTGCCTGTGTTTTGATATGCTCTTCAGGTAGGATTTCCATCTGTTCCTTTAGGTTATTCTTTCCCCCAGCCATATGTGAAAAATAGCTGTTGGCTTTGGCAGCGAGCTTGTGTCTGTTGAAACAGTGACGGCTGTGTAACTCTTTCTTCACTGCAGAGCTTTTAAGATGTGCAGCTTATGCCTTGGCCAAATTCCCAAACTGAGTGTTCTCTGCTTCTCTCATGTGCAGGACCTGATGAAAGGTAGCTGGGAGTTAAAAGTTTGTGTGGGAAAGCGGATATACCTCACGGTATTGAATCCATTAGACCCAGAATTGTTTGAAGCAGGACTTAATGATGGTCCCCCATGTGCCAGAACTGGATAGTCTTGGTAAAACTCCCTGCTGAAATTACACCACATTGTCCAAGTAATTCCATACATACAAGGAGAAATAAAAGAGGAATTACTATAGTTTGGTAATTAAGGCATTCATTCATACAGGATGTCCAAATTCAAGTCCTTTGTCCCTTGCCTTATGAATATTGAATGGCTTGCATGTAGTGAAATAGCTTCAGCAGTTCCACTACAAAACACCTCGCAGATTCGTATATAGGGCACTCCTTTGGGATGTGGAAAAATGTGGTTTAGGATCTCAGAGCAGATCAGCTGTAAGAGGGATCTGAAAGAGGTCTCTCACCTAATCACTCTGCTTTCAAGTGCAGTGGAGTGAATAGACACTGCGCAACGTTTCCTCTCTTGTTAATAAAACCATCGTCTAAATAAAGTGTGTGTACTGACAAGATGAGAGAGTACAATAATTATTTTCTGCTCCCACTGAAAGATGGAATACTTGAGTGGCTTCGTGTTAAAACCTGTACACAGTGTGTAGTTAACTGTCATTACTGGATACGCAATCACCGTGGAAAACAGCGAGAGCGTTGTGCTTGCTCAGTGCTGAGATAATAATATCCCAAGCACAATGGCCAGTGAGCGTTAGTGTAGGCAGAAATTAAAATATCTCATGCTGTCCAAATAAGTGAGAAAGGCTGCATTTAAAAGGAGACTCCGAGTAATGTGAGATTCATGAACAGTTTTTTGTCAGCTGGAAGTAATGAGGTAAACCTCAGCCAATGCAAGAGGCCCATTTAGATGCAGCAAAATAAAAAACCCCTGGATCTGAAGAATATTAGAGACACTCTGTGTACAATAGCAGTGGTTGACTGGATATTAACTGCAGCTATGCCTAGAAAAACAGAAAGTATGAGTGCTGGTTGTATGCAGTCCTTTGCATACCATAGTCCATGTGGGATGGTTGCCAATTATTACCGTTAATTTAGTCAGTTTATTTTCTTTTGTAGTCCACAGTGAAGAGATAAAATGCTGGTTATAAACAGCATGCATAATGAGGGAATAAGACACTTAATCCCATAGAAAAATAATTGTATATGGTGCAATTTTGAGATTAGATTGCAGTCTGAAGCTTTTAAGAGTAAACGGACCTCAAACTTTTCAACCGCCTTTTTGAGGAAATTGGAAATTTCAGTTCTCTGCTGTCTTACAGTGATACAGATAATGTACATTGAAGAGAAAACAGGGAAATAATAGCTATAGTTGCATCGGTTCTTGCTTTTGAGATACGTGTATTTATAGGGCACATTTGACATTTCTTGTGTTCTTAGAGTGGGACTTTATTACTCTAAATGTTTAAATATAAAATGTCGAAAATGTTTTCCTTCTCTCAGTTTTCACAGATGTTCTTTATTTTAAAATAAATATCAAAGATACTTTGAGCCAAATTCTCATCTCCAGCTATATCCAACCAAGTCTGCCAGTTTCAGTGCGCTTGTTTAGGGATGTCTGCTCATGGTTTTCTCTCCCCTCATATTTTCCCACCTATTCTCACTGTCATATGCTTCAGCAAAGCCTAAGTTCCATATCTGATTTTGGATAACCTTAGCTCAATCCCATATGGCTTAATCTGCCAAACTGGTTTTTTTCAGTTTTTACAGGAGCAAACTTTGATCTTTATTTACAATAGTGAAAAAAACCCAACAGATTAAAGAAAAAGAATGTTAGAGTTGCTGCAAGAAGATTTTATAGAAATATCTAAGATGCAAGGGAGAAGGAGGCTTTTTTTTTTTTTCTTTTTCTACCATGGACAGATAACGTGAGTGAAAACTGCAGCTTTCATGTACACAGTCATCCTTTACCATATGTCAGTTTGCCATATGCTACCATATGTTTTAACAAATGCAGGGTAGTCTTTCTGCAAATGCAGCCTTACATTGTGTCTTCATTATTAGAAATCATTATGTCTTTAACATGGAGACAACTGGCTGAAGATACCTCAGTGGAAAGCCTTTTATAAGACAAGGGAAGAGACAGTTTTATCTTTTTCTTCACCAATTTTCACGAGGAAGCTACAACCTTCTATTAGCCATTTATCTGTAAATAGCACCTTTTTGTTTTGTGGCAGAGAAGATGTGTTTTTCATGTAATATGCTAGATTGAAATCTATTCTCAATGTTTAAGTAAAATGTGATTATCTCCGGATTTAAAAAGTCTTTATGTGTGGCAATGTTACGTCACATTAAATGATTTAAGCAGCCATTACTTCTAAATGTGTTTTAGACCTTGTTCAAGAGCGTTGTTTACCTCAGTGGAGAAAATATTACGTTGGCATTGAAAACATTCAGAATTAGCATTACCTTAAATTTATTCATACTTTAAGCATGTTGGAAGGGTTCAGAGAAGTCCCTGGACTGAGTTTGAAAACCATGGCAGTAGCTTAGACCCTTTTGTAGAAAGGAAAATGTAGTAGGAGCCTGATCAAGACCACTTTTCACAGTCACTTTACATCAGACCAAACTTACCAGAGTCAGTTGTCTTCAATTGTTTCTCTACCAAAAGCTCCTACCAGAAAAAAAATAATGTTCTTCCTACCTAGTGTTTCATACTAGCAAACCAAGAGGTTTTATTTCCCTGTAAGTGGGCTGTGCAGCCCATATGAAAGGAGGAACAGCATCCCTTTTCTGGGAATTGTGTGCCCAGTAAGCTCCAAATCCATGTCTGTGTGTCCTATACATCAACTGATGCAAACTCACCTGATAGATAAAGATATAGATATAGATATATATTTGAACTAATGCCACATCCAGAGCATTCAGGCCAGTTTACAGGAAAAAAATCCCAAGTATTTGTAACACACCTGGAAGATGACTGGTCAGATAGCTGAATGTGGAAACCATTTGGAAAGGAAAAAATTAAAGCAGAGATGGGGAAATTAAACAAGGAATGAGCATCTAGGTCAGAAGGTCATGAGTTTTCTGTTCTAGTCCTTAATACCATCCTTACTTGTTTCAGACGTGCTGTCTTTTCTCTGGCTGAATCTCTTCTGCACTCTCCTTAAATGCTGTGATCAACCCTGCCTAAACACAGTCACTTTTCACTGATTAGCTTTCTGTAGGAAACTCTTGCCAATAATCACAGTTAGTATCCTTTCTCCCTCATCCAGTTTTAAACACAAGGTCTTTTGGATCTTTTTGCATAGATGGTTTTCACCTGCACAGAGACAGAACTTCTGCCAGCAAATACTACTAAGGCTGATTACAAATCTCTATTGTGCTCACTGTCCATGAAAACTTCTTTGGTGAGCTAATTTGGTTTGTGTTTTATTTTTACAGTCTTCAGTGCCTTCAGTGCCACTCTGGCTATTCCTTTGTCATAGAATCATAGAATGGTTTGCGTTGGAAGGGATCTTGAAGATCATCTTGTTCACCTGAGGGAACTGCCCTGTGGGCAGGGGCACCTCTCACTAAACTAGGTTGCCCAGAACCCCATCCAGCCCAGCCTTGAGTACTCCCAGGGATGGGACATCCACAACTTCCCTGGGCAACCTGTGCCAGTGCCTCACCACCCTCAGAGTAAAGAATTTTTTCCTAGCATCTAATCTAAACCTATATAGAAAGATTATGGCTGTAAGGTGACATGTATGATTAGCATTTTTATTTTGAAATGTATATAGGTTTGTCCTGATCTCTAGCGCTATAAAAAAAAAGTATGAATTTTTAAATTATTACCACTCATTATCCATTTTTCATGATCATTTGACTTCTGAAATCTGTAACTGGTTTATCAATGACATACAGATTATATATTGAAAGAGAAACACCTCTAAGATTATCAAAGATGACAAGAGTTTAAAAAATTGATAAGCAAGTTTAATAACCTGCTTCATTAAGTAGAAACAGAAATTAATCCGCAGAGATGTTTACATGCAAAAAGAGCAAGTCAATTGCTCAGTGATTTTTTTTTAATTATAACGAATCTATTTCCAAATGAAGCAGTTTCTTTGGCTGTCTATCTCCCAGTCGCACAGAAGGGTAGTGATTAGTACAATGAGATAAATCAAACAGTAGACAAAATGTGCCATTTTCCAAATTACTGCCAATTATTGTTACTTCTTTCTGAGTTACGGGGTCTCCTGGATTCCTATAAAGACCCTTTTGGAAGCTTAATGGTAAAAATCAAGATTTGGTGACTTATAATAGAACTAAGCATCAATTTCTAAGCTGCTACTGAGTGACAAACACTAAAAGAAATCCTATTTCTTGGTTTTTTTTTAACTTAACAGATTTACCTTTTTTCAAGCTCTCATTGCCAAACTCTCAAAGTTCCAAGGGTAACCAGGGTTATTTCTTGGGAGCTTTCAGATCAGAGGCAACTTAAGTAAGCACTGGCAGCCACACAGAAAATACGGTGTCGTTAATTGTGACAACTTAGCTCTGAAATGCATTTTTGATGCTTTTTGGAATTAATTGTTCTGGAGCTTTTAAAATATTATGATGCCATGCAAACAAAATCATCCTTGTTAATACTCTTGAGTTTATCTTCTAATCTTAGTTTTCCAGATACCAAATAATTTCTCTTCTAATTTTTTTTTGCTATTACTGAGAGATTCATCAAGGCGTGAAGCTCCCAAACCTCACCTTTCAGTGGCTTGGCTTTCTATATGTATATGCCATATACCTCCCAAACTTGATTTCTATTTATAAGCTTGCTAAATTTTCAATTTTTCCTTGCAATTTTGTCTTATTTGTAGGCTTTTGCAGAGCAGACAGCTCCCTGGATCACAAGTGCTGTACCCCATGCATCAGGCAGCATTAAGACCAGACTATTAAGTGCTACTCAGTAGAATAGCTTCTTTATAATTTCACACCATCAGTTTTCTAATCCCTTCAAGCAATGAGTCCGATGATTATTTTACGCTTACACTATACCTATAAAAAAGCACAGTTGTTCCTGAGCCTTGCTACATGCTTTGTTTTTATAAGGCATTCTTGACTGTCACTTGCTGTGTCCTGTCAGAGAAAAGAATGTCACCAAGATTGAGAGGACTGTGAGAGTGGTTCCCGGTTCCTCTAATAACTCTCTGAAAATTTATATGCCAGGTTTAGGGAAATGGCTTGCAAGTTACTGAGAGTAACCGGAGTAAGACCATTTTTTTTTTTAGAGGAAACAAAGTCTTCATGTTTTTAAATTTGATGAGGTAGATAAGGAGAAAACACCATCAAAATAAAGAAATAAGAGAATTTTTATAGTGTGGAAATGCATCTAGTCTTAAAAATTAGTAACAGGTGGATCAGAGTTGCTAAGGGAATGGGTAATTAGTTGCTGGTGGGGGGGGTGGGGTTGTGTTTTGTTTTGATTTTTTTTAACATGAGTTTGATTTCTGGAATGGAGTTTCATGCTGATACATTGTGATTAGCAGATACTTCTGCTCGGAGCTTGAATTACTGTCATTTATAAAAAGCTCTGTGGGGAGCACTAAGCCTCTGGTCTTAGGCATTTACCCAATATCCCCAGGAAACCAAAGCTCAGGCTCCGGAACCCAGGCCTTAATTACACAAGATACTTCCATGAGCAAACTGAAGGTATGTCAAGGAATATTTTAGAATTCAAGAGCAGGTTAAACCATCTGAGCAGACACAGTTTTAGATCCCTTCAGTGCACTCTGCATTAATCACTTCCAATTCTCTAGCTTTCCCCTGTCCTGAAGGCTCTCTGATGTATTCTGGGATGTCCCAGGTTTTGCTGTGTTTCTTTACTTGTATCTGCTGTCTTATCTGCTACTTTCATAAGCTTTTATAAGCTTTCAAACTTTCTGTTATTGTCTTCTTCCAAGTTTCTATTGAAAGCTGTTTCTGACGAAAAACAGAAAAGGGACAGTGCCAGGTCACATACCATGCTATTTAAGCACTTGTTCTTTCAGCTTTGAATGTTACAATTAAGGAATCCCTATTAAAAGCCCCACAAACAAACAAAACCAAACAACTAGCTAATACATATATAAAAAAATCAAAAAATCATAAAAATAGGTCAGTGGTGGCTAGCATGGATCTCTGTGTGAGTGGAATCAATTCAAGTATTGTAAAATGATGTTTCACCCAAGGTTAATGTAGTTTTTAAAACTACTTAAAAAAAGGTGGTAAAACAATTGTCTTCTCTTATCCTTCATGAATGAAAGGAAACATCATCATGGTTAATATGAAATAATGATACGCAATGACAAAAATACTCATGCTTTCTAAGGGTTTAGTGATATAACTCTTGATAACTCTGCTTCCTGTAGTGTTTTAGTGCTTAAATGTGGGAGGATTTATCCATAGTATATTTTGACTAGTACTATTTTTCCATGCAAAAGAATAATACAATACAATTAACTCCTTACCCAATCTTTTCTGTCCATTAGTAATTTTCTGGATTTATTTACAGAAGTAAAATCAAAAGCAGTAAAAATGGGTTTGGGGTTTGTTTGTTTCATAATTTTACAACACAACCTAGTTAAGCAAATCTTTATTCTGAAATTTTGGTCACCATTGTTTTGCACTGTGATATATTCAACAATATCAGCAGGATATATCTTAACCAAAAGAGAAAAGGTCATAAAAGTAGATGTGAACATATAAAGCAGAGGGAGAGGAGGAGAGCACTATCACATACACTGGAATATCACACATACTGGCTGTGCAACAATCACAAAATGTGCAGCATGTTACATACGAGCCACTTTCAAAATAGTGGGTCTGTTTATATGAGTAAAGTTTTGAACTCAAAAAAAAATTACTTTTCAGGCATGTTCTTAGTTCTTCAACTTTATTTATTGGAATTTAAATGTATTGTACAAATCTTTTTATAGACACTGCAACAGATGGTCAAACACCATGCTTACCTACAATTATATCCAAAATTAGTGTGGTTGGTTATATCATCAAAGACAATAAAACAACAAATGTTCACAGATAAATCTGAACCATCAAAGGTCCAACCTACTCTGCAGAACACCAGTTGGCCATCTGAACTCCAGAATATACACCTAGTGTTTACAAACTCTGGAAAGTCTATCAGGTGAAGAGAGGGGTTAGAGTTCCTCCCAGCTGAAACAATTCATTGGTTTGTGTAGATGTGTTTAATTCACATCAGTTAAAATAATGCAATATTCATTTTTTAAATCACAGCTTTTAAAAAACTTCTTTCTAAAGCAGAGTTTTTGAAACCTTTAATGTACAACAAAATCTAATATCATAAAATACTAAGTGTTTTCATATGACTAGGAAAAAAGGATTTAGAGAAACCACAACTATTTCTTTTGGCTTTGGAAAAGAGCCAGCAAGCCTATTATTTGTTCAGTTCTATTTGCAGCAACAGAAAATAGGCCTAAATTCCATATGGCTGCAGAAGGAAATGCTGCTTCAAAGGTGGGCACTCGTGATCAGAGATATTTCATGATAGTCTTTCCAGCAGGTAGTCAGGATACTCAGAGTTGGCCTGATTAGGGGGAACTTGCGCAGTCAAACCAGGATTTAACAGCACCTACATCAGTCTGTGGAGAGAGTGTAAAAGGAGGTGGCTACAGCAGTCCTCATCTTTTCCCGAGTAATTCCTCCCAAGGTTATTACAGGTAGGTTGGCTGATAAAAGGATGCCTCGCCTTTCACCTCTCTGACGCCGACTGAGTCAAACTGTGCCGCTCCTGTTCCGGTTATCTGGTACTGCAGGCAGATAAATGTATTCTCCTGGATATCTTCCTTTCAACACCAGTGATATGGCTTCTATTGTTGCTCTAAACCAAATCACCCTCAATCTTGAAACCCTAATTCACATAGGTACAGATTAGACTTGACCCATTGTTTTGGCTTTTTAAGCGCTTGCCTTTGTATCTATTGTCTGTCAAGTTTTTCAGAGTTATTCAGTATCGGCTCCCTGAAGTGGCTCGTTAAAATTCTTGTGTGTTTGTGTGTCTGACTTGGAGGGAATGGAACCCAAGAGAAATACTTTCATATTACCTTTCAAAACAAGCACAGATATAAGAAATTACTAACTGCTTAGTCTTCCTCTTTGTCTATATGCATTACAAGTCCCTCAGCACCATGGTTTGATATTTATTGTTGGTTTGTTTGATATTTATTGTTCATAGTTGATATCTGGTAAAGTATTTTACAATACAAACTCACTGATTCCTTAATTCAAAACTTCCTTGGAATGCACAATGTTTTTGACTGGTTTGCAATTATTTGAATATATTCAAATACCATGAAAATTAACAGGACTGCTTTGGAAAATGCTATTAGAAATAACATATGCCCTTTTAAGAGAGCTATTGTTTATTATTTGTGCATGCTGTTTATATCATTTTAGCCTTCAGCATCACTAATTGAATTGCAGGTGAACCTCACTTTCTCTTTTGCTTTTATTTTATATATATATATTCTGCACTTACTTACAGTAGGAAAAAGAAAGTTAATTGAGGAGAGGTGAGGGAAATATTTTTCCCTCCTTCCTTTGGGGAGGAATAACCAAGATGCTGGTACTAATTCTAGACAGTATGGAGCACATTCTGGCTTAATTCTGTATGCATGTTTGCCAGTGTAATTATCATCAGCACTGGTGTCACTAGCTCTGTATGAGAATTAGAATGAGAGCAGGTACAAGAAAGACAGAAGGACTGAATGGCAAATAAGGCCATCTTACTTGACAAATGAAAGCTCCTAATTTTTCAGAAACATCACAAGAGAGCTTTGGTGAAATAGCTAATAGACTAATGGAATGAATCAGGAACAAAATTTTTGAATACAGATGTTCTTACAGGATAAATCAGACCTACTAGGCTTAAAATGGTGACTCTAGCCTGAATCTCCTCTACCCAAAAGTTGTGCAAAGCACTGAAATACATCAGATGGGAATGTGCATCAATACCTCTTCCACCTAAACCCAGCTGAGAAGTGCTGGAGAGTTTCTCCTCCTTCCCTCTTTACTGGCTGGCATGGTTCCATTAGGTCTCTTGCATGCACAGTCTGCTATCCTGTGGTGGTGATGGAAAACAGAACTGGAGAGTTATGCTGTTCCCTGTGTGATCCTTCCGAGCTTACTCACAATCCTTTGTATCTCACGTGACAGAGGAGGAGAGTACTGCTTTGCTGATGGAATAACACCGATGAATTCGGTAACAGGAGCTTTGCAGAGCAAAAAACAAGTTAGTTAATCTGATTGTGACCACATTTATCTTTGGACTCCAACTCCTTAATAGTCTACAGCCATTTATCAGATTGTACCATGATGTTAAAATACCACATGCATTTATTAGAAAGTTCCTTAGCGCAATTTGTAAGCCTCAGACTTGTGGAGGGGCTACATATTCAAATGTAAATCTAAGGCTATAATCCCCAAACTGTTTGCCGTGATTTCTAAACTTGTGGAGCAACTTGGGTTGATTTTTCCTTTCCAAGTGAAAAGCAGAATGCTTTCCTGGTGTTTGAACTGAGACGAGAGGATTCTTCCCTATTCCATCTGCCTATCACCCTGCTACATTTTCAGAGTTACAGGTGTCATTCAGAGTATACATGTCATTCTCCATGGAGGATTGTGAAATTGCATCAGTTTATGCAATAATTGTGTGGTTTATACTACTTCATGTTGCTGTAAATGAATAAGTGAGAGGTTCCTGAAATCAAAGCTTACAAAACCTTAAAAAGAGAGGGTGGAGAGGAGAAACATATGGATGCAATTATAGGTCCTATCAACAAATTTAACCTGCTAGCAATATTGTTACCTGTAAACCACTCTAAAGAATAAAAAAAAAAAAAGTAAAATAAAAAAGTCATACCTTTTCTGAAAACCTAATTTCATAGTGTTAATTATGTGATAGCGGATACTTAAAGTATATTATAGATATTTCAGAAAGCTTCAACAAAGCATGCATTTTGTAAAGGGGACCTGGCCCATCCTAAGTAGTCCATGATTGTTTAGCTAAAGTCTTTCTAAAAATGCCTGCTTTTTTATTTAGTAAATTACTCGTGAATATGAGATTACTTCAATATTTATTGCCTTCATCAGGAAAGGATATGAGCAGAAGCTTTCTTGGGGACCCTTGCTAACCTCTGAAATGTTGCAAAGGACACATAAACCCAAATATAGAGCTTTCTCTTTGTTCTCTTTCCCGCATGCAGGCGAACAAGTGTACACACACACCCCGCTCACACTCTTTGTCCTTCTCATTTCATTTCCCCATGCTCTCTTTTATAGCTATGGTAATCTGCCCAGCAGTCAATATTCCCCATGCAGGCTGGATGAATTCTCGGGAAGGAGAGAAGCTTGCATCCCAGCTGTACTGCTGTGGCAGTCGTTTTGTTGTCATTTTTAAAGTGTTTGTTTGCTTTTAGTTTGGTTTTGTGTTAGCTTTCTTTTTTTT
>VZTI01003051.1:334458-352064 GCA_013397865.1 Struthidea cinerea | reverse complement strand
TTTTTTTTTTTTTTAACATGATCCACTGGAAAATGTATTTGGACAGAAAAGCAACCCGTAATGATGTTCTGTTGAAACCAGTGATGCTTGGCTTACTGAAAACCAGAAGGAAAATAATGACATGAAAATTGTCCTTGTTCAGGAGCAGTAAGCAAAGATTATATATAATTGGACAGTTATGAATCAATGAAACTGCATAGTTTTTCATGCAACTTGGCAAAAATTCAAGGTCTCTATTTTTAAGAAATCAGGATCAGAACACTTCTAGAAAAAAATAATTAATTTCTTTAACTTTGTGTGTTCTAGGATGAAACACAGTAACTTTGATCTTTCCATTTGAAATATATTCCATTTCAGTCCTGAAGCTTTTCTGAAATATGATGGAAAAAGCTTTACTTTCCTTTTCAAGAAGAGCAGCACTAAATTTAAACATCTATTTCATAAGTACATAGGGGAAGAAATAATTGTGGATTACCAGATTTTGCTGTTGTGTATTCTGCAGTTGCTGGGATCCATTGTTAGAATTAGAGTCTGGTGAGTAAAATGTTCCTAGCGTCAATTTTCTAATATATGATGGATTTCTGTTTTGGGGTCCCCTGCTACTTTTCACTCTCTTGTTCTGTATTCTGCACATTCTCTTCAATACTCCTTCCATATTCCCTGGATCTTTTGATAGCCTTCTATTGGATAGGTTTTTCACTTTCCTCTAGTGATGCTGATGCTTGAATTTGATGGGTATGACATTGCAGCTGTGAATTTGGTTAGATAATAAGGAGGTTTATTTTTATCCAACCGTTCTCATTTTTTTATCACAATTCTTGCATTATTTAGATGCTTTATATTTTCTAGATGTATTGTCCTGCTGAAGTATCTGGAATAGAAGCATAGATTAATTGTTTTAAAATCTGTATTCAGATTATTAGAGAAAAGTGCTATGAAGCAGGGAGGTAATGCAAAAGGTGTAAGGAAAGACTCACATCCTTGAAAAGTATACTCTGAGAGAATGGTCTTGACTGGAAATGCAGCCATCAGCTATGAAAGAGTGAGTTACAACAGGTTTATTTTCAAGTTGTGAAGATTCAATTACAATATGGATCAAAGAAAACTGTTTCTTTGAAGAACAGTGGACAGGGAATTACTGACAAGAGAGTATCCTGTGAAAAGAAATTCAATAGTTGTGATGATCTCTAATGAATTTAATAACTGAGGGACAAATGTTGAGATGCTTCACATACCAGCAAAAAGGCAAAGTTCTTTCTCCTAAGGGAGTTCTAAGTAGAGGAACTTGCTCTGGAGATTTCTCTCACTCTTCACATCAGTGCAAATTACCAGGGAGAAAAAGAAGAAATTGCAAACACTAGGAGACTTGTCAAGGATGTAACATAGAAATTTACAGAGTCCTAACTTTGGGAAGGGTCAGGGGATTTCTATTCCTTCCTATCCTCAGCAGCAATAGATCATAACCCCAACCCTCTGCTGTGTTGACACTACAGTTTTCTCCCTCACAACTATTGCAAGCAAATTTTACTCTAGCTTTTAACTGACATTTTGAAGTGAGTTCTTTCAGTCATGTTTTAGTTGACCTTTGAAAGACTCATGCACAGTTGTCCAAATCTGGACAAGCACTGGGCGCTTCCTCATTTAGTGCATGTAAGTGGCTCCATAAAATTTCAAATAGGACACCACAATATCCAACTCTCCGAACCACTCAGAGATGTAAAAACATTTACAGGATGATGTGGAGAATATTGTTCACTAAAACATTGTAATTCAGTAAAGAATTAAAATTACTTCAACTGGAAGTTTCAAAGCATGACTGGAAGCTGAATCCCATGAGAACAGACTAATGAATACTCCTGAACCCACCGAGTCCAGGAGCAGGACCATGTTTGAATCTCATGGATGTTTTGTAATAGTTAATAACATGGTCCAACTTTAGGAAATAAGGTGCAACACTGACAATTTTTGTCAGTGTTAAAAAAGTTAAAGGGAAACACACACATGGAGATAGGTATATAGATGCATATAGATAGATATAGATATAGATATAGATATAGATATATATAGATAGATATAGATATCACAAGGTATTTGTAGGTGCTAAAAAGTTAGAAGCAGAGAAATTCTTCAGCCTTTTCTCAATATTCTGTGAGCAGACTGTCTTTCCTATGTAAACTATTTTAAACAAGGTCACAGTTTCATAAACTTCTTGCACCTGCAGGCTGTTTTGCAAGATTGTCATGGCTTTGACTTTGAAAACATTTTGGAATAGGTATCTTAGAACTTGGCCAATCCTCTCAAGGGGTGGATGGCCGAGGAACCAACTAGCTCTTGCCATTCAACACACTTTTGCAAACTGTCCTATACACGTAGTCAGAAACTTATTACAGCACTTCCACTTGTTCATAAGCCTGGAGACTGTGTCGTTTTCTTTATGCGCCTCGGACGTAACAGCGACAGGTATTTTTCCAAAACACAAGTAGATGGTGCAACTCCTTTTCTTTTCTCCTCGTCTAAAATCTTTGTGCTTGATGCATTTTCCTCTTTCTTGAATTCATTTGATCTTGTTTTGTGATCTAGTAGAGGAATTTACGGTGCAGTGAGATTTGCTTTCTTATTCATTTGTTTATTATTGGCCTAGATAAGGTTGGTTATTCTCATTGTTGTCTTCTGCATCAAACAGGCAAATAGACCTGTCATCTCTAGTAACATCACATGAGGCAAAAAAAGGGTGTGGGTAAGAAAGTTCCTCCTACTTATTTCCAACATGGGCAAGGGGAGGCCTAAAGGAGAATATTTTTACTTCTGCGGTTTAACAATTTCCAGCAAAAATGATTGCATGCAGGCCTGCTATTCACAGGAATTTAAAGATGAAAGGGAGTGCAGGACATTGTCCCAGTGCTGAAAAGGTAATAAATTATATTTGAGTAGTTCTAGGAAGACTGTACTGTTCTGAAGTAATTCTGATAGTGAAGACTCCACCATCTTCTAGGTGATCTTTTATAGCACCTCACCATCCTCACTGTTGAGAAGGTTTTTGCAATATCTACCCTGAATCTTAATTGCCACAATTTAGCACATTTATTTCTGTCCTGTCCATCACTGTGATTGAGAACAGGTGATTTCCTTATCCTTTAGAAACAGCCTTTCATGCATTTGAAAGCTATTACCATGTTCAATCTCAGTTGTCTCCTTTCTAGCCTAATTCTTTCAAGCTTTATTGAAGCCCATGTTCCCTAGACTCTGGTCATGTTGCTCTCCTCACATTTTTCCCAATAGGATTGTGTCTTCCTGGGGTGTAATGTCCAAATTTGTACCTGTGTTCTTGCCGAGGCTTTATTAATGCCGAGCTGAAGGGGAGAATTGCTTCTCATTTCTGCAGGCTCTCCTTGTGTTTGTGCGCTCCAATATGCTGTGAGCAGATGTCGACTCACGGTGTCACCCTGAACCACATTCAAGCACGGAGGCTCACACTAAAACCAGGCAACTGAAGGAAGAAGAAGTACCAAAGGTTTCACCCTGCCACATATCTATTAGACAAATATGATAAAGTTTTATTGGAGATTAATCTGCTGGAAAAGATAGGGGAAAAAGGAGTTCCTGTTTGCCACAAGAGAACAGCGATCAGCATTTACTGATTTCAGAGTGCTTGAGTCATCCCCTTCACCAACAGCAGGAAATCTGATAATCCTTTTTGTCAGGAGAGAAATATGCGTTGCAGATTAATGGCTGGGTTTGTCTCAATGCTCTGGGTTTTCTCACTCCTTGTGTTTATAGTCACTCAGGTCAGAAAATTTCCTAATGAGGTTTATGTGTCTGTGCTTAAAGACGGATGAAATAATCTGCTGATCTCATCATTGTGACCAAAAACCTCAGTAGTACAGTAGTTTGTCCTTTTCATACGAAGAGATTAAATTAGAGAGTCTAAATAAATTAACAAAAACTTAGCTGTTATTTACCACCTGGGTCTGTACTGAGTGATGACACAGGAATTCCCTGCTGCTAGTCACATTTACAACATTTACATTGCAAACTGTACTGGAAAGGAATAAGCAAACTTCTTCAAATGCATAATTAGAATTTTCCTTCTGGAAAACTAATCTTGTGAATCTGCTTATTTCTGAGCTTCTTTAGTAGAATGGAGCCTTTACTGTATTGCTTGTACATTATAAATCTCCTTTGATGAAAAAAATGAAAGAAATGCAAACTGAGATGCATTTTATACACAAAAAAAACTTTTTCATATACTGAGTTGTATAATTGAAGCCCATCTTGACTAGAGAAGTTACTTTAGAAGTTTTTAAGGTTGTAAGCTATTTCCCCCTGTGCAATTCAATAGCTCATTACCAGTTAAATATCATTATATTATACAGTATATAGATCCAGTGTTCTGGAAGAATTCCACCAGAAGCAAATGCACTTGTGGGATATCCTCTATAGCTAATGGATATTTATTTTAATGGCATAAACATTGCTTTAAATCTCTTTCTGCATTAATGATAAATTGATCATTAGTGCAAAGTAGGTGAGAATTAAAAATGGCTTCTAATAATTTATAGCTCATATTGATTTTGCTGGATTGTTTCAACAATAAGGCAGAGCCCAGGCCTTGGACTTGGGTAAATTCCATTCAGGTCAGCGGGATATTTGCTGAAACAACCTGTCCTTCAACTCTCACTTTGTGGGTTTTGACCACCATGTGCGTTTTGGAGCTCAAAAGTGAGTGGCAACACAAGCATTGCTCTTGCATGTGCTCTACGTTTGTGTGATTGGAATCTTGGCGTAGATGTTCACTCTTAGCCAAAGGATTGTTGCTCATTGTCCCATGCAATGCAAGTGCATCAAGGGTAGGAGTTTTATTGAGTGAAATGCCCTGATTTGAGTTGCAATTAACTAATCTTAGGTTCAGAGGTCTCTCAGAAAAGAAAGTATTTGAAAGATGATTTGTTCAATCCCAACCGAAAAATAACAATAAAGAAAAGGCATTTAACTTTTTTAAACTAAGACTGCAAAAATTATGAAAGGGAACATCATTTTAAAAATGAAGTAATTTTTTACAATGTGATTCTTTAATTTTCATAATGTTCCCTTTATTTTTCACTACAAATAATTTGAGAGCATTTCATGTTACCAAATGAAAAAAAAAAAAGGGTTTCGCTGTAAGTCTTTTCTTGGTTCCACTGCTTTTGCTGCTTTATAAAGTGCTTTGATATATCTGGATGAGAACGACTACACCAGTACTAAGCTTTTTTTAAACAAAGCAGCCACAGATCAGTAGCATATACTGTACCAACTCCTATAACAAAACAGCAGTTCTGTGAGAGGCAGGGATATGGAAAAAATGTGATAATTCATATTATGTGATTGTCTTCCTCCAGTGCATGGCATAATTCTGATTGAAATTACTGGCAGTACTTTGTGTGCATCAAAGTAAAAACAGCTCCAGGAACTGACATCCTGTGAAATGTGGACGAGCTATTATAGGCTGGTGGTTCAATACAGTGGTTTCTGAAACCTTCCTGATGAAGCCCATAAGCTTTTTCTGGGCAGTAATGCTCAACTCTGTAACCAAAGGTGGTCAGCAGACCACCCATCTTTTCTATTCAAATTTATGATCGCTTTAGCATGTGCAAAGATTCAAAGAGCAGGTTTCAGGCCATAATCCTTTTCAGGGACCTATTCTTCTCATTTTACTTGTTAGAAACAAAATTAGATCCAAGGGTGTTAAAAGAAAGCTGCTAGCTTTCTAAGCCTTTAAAAATATGTATGCATTGCGCATTTTTTCTCTGAGTACATCTTTTATTATGCACTGAAATAAATAGGTAAAATTAGGCAAGTTTTGATAGAGCCATAAAATTGCAGCTGAGAAGTCCTGGATTTTCTTTCCTGTTACAACCTGCTTTTAAAGATAAGCTGGTTGTGACTCCTCATTTTAATTATATAGCAGGCACTTTGTTTTAGCTGGGATTTTTTTTTTAATGTAATTCATTAAAAACTAAAACACAGGTATGAATAAAATTATTTTCTGTTTCCAATCTCTTGATATTTGCAGCTGTTATTTGCATATATGATAAGGAGAACAAGCTTGGCCAACAAAGTTTCTTTACAGTAGTAATGTTTTCCCATACAAATTGTCCCTTTAAGCAAAGCTGATCAAATATTTACAGGATTCCCATCTATCTGTGTATAAAAATTGAGGGAGGCCCACGCTTCCATAATTATTACAAACATTGGCATTCATCAGGAAGCCAACTCAAAGTGCTTTAAACAGAGCATTGGCTTTAAAGTTGCACTGAATATTCTTGTCAGAGCTTTATAGACACAAACTTGTAGGTGGAGAAGACTTAATCCTGCAATGTTCTGTTTAATAGTGCTGGAAGACTAAATCTTTTATCTTTTGGAATCTTTCAGCATTGGTGTGAAGGGTGTAATTCCACCAAGCCTTACTCTTGCAAATACCCTTCATCTTTGGGATTGGTAACATTGACCCAGCTTGCCAATTAGCCATCAAATGCCAAATGCTTTGTAGTGATTTGTCCAAGGCTGCATTTTGAAAAACTGTGGCAGAGGCAGGTGTAGAAGTTCCATGTTTTCCATACTACGGAAGAGAAGTGTAGGATTATGTTTTAGAGGAGGGTGTGGTACCTCATCTGATAGTCTAGCCATCAATCATCACCACAGGTAATTCATGTTACAGTGTCACTGGATGAGAGACGTGCCAGTAAAATGCAGATAGCTGTCCCTACTTGAATGCTTCCCCAAAAGTCTGTCTATTTTCTATATTAGAATCCCCTATATTTGTCCTTAAGAAGAGAACAGAATATCATCAGATATTCTCGCTTGTTAAGTTAATTACCTTTGGCTTCTGTAGTAGCTTAATTTTTCTTGCCCTATCAATAGGCCTGCTAAAAGAAGTACAACACAAAGGGTTTTATCTGTATTATTGATTGGCTAGAAAGTGATGTGTTTGCGACTATTGGAGCTTCTCCAGTGCGTATTTATTTACATTGGGGGAAAAAAATCAGTATTACTTGGAAAAAAAAAACTAACTAAAACTTTCATTTAACATTACAAAAGAGAGTATTGCTTAATCCCTGAAGTAGGAAATTGCTTTTCTTCATGATCCATTGCTTTCATACTGTTTCTGGCTGCTGGTGCTGAAGGAAAGAAAAACTCTCTGTTTTCACTCTATCTATTTTCTTATGCTCTACAAAAAAAAAAAAAAAAAAAAGGAAAAAAGAAAGAAAAATTTGGCTGCTAATTTGTTGTTGAAGTAAATACGGGGAGGGGAGAGCCTGGGTATGAAAAGATTTTTTTGTCTCAAATGGGCATTTGCAAATATGGAAGCAGAGTAAAACTTTATGTGGAAATCTGAAAAGAGGAGATTAAGGATTTGAAGTAGTATATCAAAGCTGAAGTATATGAGCTATTGCTATTCTTTGAGATGCCGTTATGGTTTTATACCTAAATGCAGCAGCATGTTCCCAGAAGATGAATGTTGCTAAGGAATGTTTTTTTCTTGTGTTCTGATCTTGTACACATACTGAGAGAAAGAAAATGGCAATTAGAAGCAAAAGGCATAGCCAGTTGAAAATGATGGCGTTTTGTTTCACCTTGCTTAAGACTCATTCTTTTTTGTTTAAAGCACCTATTGGTTTATTGCTTCTAATATGCACTATAAAAATACAGTGTGTTACATCTCTGTGCTGGAAAACACAAATGGACTGTAACTAAGGAATGATTATTTAACTTTGGAAGTTACAGTACATAATTAATGATTCCCTGACATTGTCGGGACAGGTCACAGAATGGATTTTAGAGTAATTGTAAGTTACCAGCAGTGGTTTTAAATTTTCCCCTAGGAACAACAGTAGAAGTTGTATTTTCCCTTTTCCTATCAGTGGTGTCTCCTGTTTCCTTTTTTATCTGATTGCCTTCTTGGTTTTTTAATCCATTTGGTCTTGCAAACCATAATCAGGGGTTATGCCAGTAAAATAGCAGTCTGAATACAATTGCGATGGCAAGTTTTTGAGACTGGTATGTCACAGAAGAGATGCACGTAGGTTTTATTTTGGGTTTTACCTTGTGCTAGCTATATGAGGAAAGTAGCAAGACCACACCATATGCCCAATAAAAGCTTCATTAGAAAGGCATTAGTAGATTAATCCAACTTACTCTGTGGTTTATTTTATTTAGAATGTAATAAGGTAAGTTCATTAGTTTGCAGACTTAATGTTTTCTACTGTACCTCAAAGCAACCAGTAACAATTCCACTGAGATTCCCCAGATCTCTCTAACACCTGTCAAGATAAACACATGGCTCTCTGGGGGAATCACCTTGGCAACATAATTTAGGGAATCTAGAAAAAAAGTAAGTCTTTCACACACAAAAGAGTGTTACACAGTCTAAACTTGATTAATGATTTTTCACATGCGTCCGAGGTCATATATCTCTTTAAAATAGAAAAAAAGTCAAATCAATCTCTGAAGAACAAATATTTTGGAATGTACAATACTGCATCTGAAATGTATTTTAAAGAACTTGAAGGATGTAGAATAATTATGCAATTTGAATTGAGCCTCAGAAAGGCTGTCTGGAACCAGCAATTTAGTCTCCATCCCCCTAGGGCTAATATATTAGATTACAAGGATTATTGTAGTGGCAGTATTTGTACCACTACATTTAAGATTATGTCAGCATTTTCATTTTAAACCTGTATGTTCAGAGGTTCATAACTCAGCTGTAGGAAATTTGCTTGGCATTACAAATGTGTTCTGCACAACGGTGACACTTTTTCTGGAGGAAAGGAAAAACAGAAAGAAAGAAGCTTAAAGCTAAATAAGTATTTGGACATTTTCAAGTTATGACTGCCAAAAGTTCATGTTGTCTTCTTGCAACTCTGCTTTTCAGATTCAGTTCTTTCTGCAGCTGACTCGTAACACTACTGCTGTCTGGAGTCTAAAGCAATGTATTGCACTGGACAAAGAGTAGATGGCTGTACCTCATCCCTTTCTTTACCAAGACTAGCAGGACTAACACGTTCAAAGAAGGCAGGAGGTAGAACTTCATTGTACATCCTCTTCTCAGCCAAGGCCAGAAAAGTGAGGGGTGTTGTGCGATGTTCATGACTCATAATGAGTGATATCTTAGAAGTCCTGTCAGGAAAACCTGCTTAAAAATGCACTCCTGACTTTAGATGCCCCACAAACATCATGTGGGGCTCTCTTGGCTACCAGTGAGCTTCCCACAAAAAAACCCCAACAAACAAACAAACAAAAAAACCAATCAACTTTGCCTTGCAAGGTCTTTAAACTCAATTTCCCCATTTTGTGGCTGTTGAACTATGAGTCTATTGTGAGCTTTCCTTGACATGGCATTTAGTATCTCAGTTATTGTGCGTGGTAAACAATATCAAGGGCTGCAAACAACTCTGTAATACACACACTTTTCCTATTTCTGGAGGCCTTTATCAACAAATAGGCTTTGCATATGCTTCATACGCTTGCACTGGATACAAAAGAGCACAATACTGGGTTCTGTTATTGGCATTTGTCATCAAACTTCTTGATGACTAATTTACAACCTATTTTTGTGGTGGCTTGTTTTTTGTCCCTAGCTGGAGTATTTGCTGAGGAGTTCAAATCAGTAGCATTCAAGCTGTACCAGGGATCTCTCTTTTCCGTGGCAATGCAGTGCCAATTCCTGCAGCAGCACTGGGAGAAATCAGAGAGGCTTTTGTGGGTTCTGCAGCAGCAGCCTAGCTGCCCATAGTATTAACCACTCATGTGGTAGCCCAGAGAGAGCATGGCTACAGACCAGTTGCTACAGGACTACAAATCTCTCAACTGCCTCTATGTACATGCAGGTGGACTTGGCCTTAATTCCTGTGGCTTTAGTTTGGAGTCAAAATGGGAACGTATACAAAGTGTTAGAACTCTTTGTGCCAAGTTAAACCCATAAAAAAGAAAAGAAAATATTGCATTAAGTGGCATTGCAGCACCGGGAGCCAGCAAAAGGCAGCCCCAGTGGATTCTGAGCCGTCCTTCTCAAGCCAGGTCAGATCAGGGCTAACTCAAGTAAGGATGGACAAACTTGGCAAAGTGCCCAGATGACTTATGGACCAACCAGGGCTGTTTCAGACCGAGAGGGACCTTCTCTTCAAAGTCAAAATTCCCCACTAGAAAATGCTCTCCACAAGCCCCTTCGGTTCTAAATTGAAAAGATCTGGCTTATGTGCATGGCTTCAATGAAATGAAACAAAATGAAAATCAGCTTGCTTTTGACAACAAGGAATAGAGAGAAAGAGATTACTTTGTACACACAGAGTCAAGAAACATTTATTATGAAGATTTAAGCCTATCTGGATGGACAGAAAGACTTATTAACTGTACCAGGATTTGTTTTGAACTATGCATAGTGAGAGAATAGCTGCACTACAAAGAAAGCAGCCTGGTATTTCCTTTGTCAGCTCCCCTTTATTACATGATTACCAAAATTTTGAATTTCTGTGCATTTTATGGCTGCACAAATACTCCATCCGTCCCCCTAGAATCATATTTTTTACCTTCCAAGTCTTCAAGTAGTTCATATGATAAAGTTTATTGGCTTAAACAGTTTCTGCCCTAGGTTATGTAGGGTTAGGACACAAACTGGACATGGATGACAGGCCTTGGTTCAGTATTTTGCTTTTAATTAACTGGCTTTTGAAAGGAAAATTCTCTGCTGCTTAAAAAAAGAGAGTTACCACTTCCAATGTTATCAGACATCAGTAAAAGTACTGGGAGATACAGTGCATATGTCATTAAATTCAGCAGTGCTTATAGCAGTAAGAGGAAACATTAGCTTGACTCTTTTCTTCTCTAAGCCTCTGTCTGTGGGCTGGATAAACATAAATTCTGGTCTGTTTAATTGTAATCACAAATGTCCATGTGTTTTCAAATTAAGGGAGAGTCCAAGCCTAGAAGTGGGGAAAACATGTAACATGAAACACAGGTAGCGTGTTAAAGCTGCGCATAGTTAATTACATAGTGTTCCTGTAATACAGATACAGATTCGTGGAGATGTTTTGGTGTTGGGGTGCACTATGTGCTGGAAGAGAGATAGGCCCTGAGGATCAGAGAGAGGGCCTCTTTCCTGGGCCCAGAGGTGACCCTGGGAGTGCATCCAGGTCACCGGAGACGGACTGAGAGAGGATTGTGTGTTTATGGACAGACTGGGCCTATGAGAAGTGTTAATTGTAGTTTGTGGCCTTATAGGGCATTGTTTGCCTATTACCATACTAGGTAAAATCTGTGCAATACCCCAGGTGATTGGGGGACACTGTGGTGAACATCTTTCCTGTTTATATGATGTTATATCCTGTTGGGTGCTGGTATTTAGGGAATTCTGACTGCGCAATAAACAGCTTTGCTTTCTTCCGCCTGATAAGCGAGGTCCTTGCCCATGCGTCATTACTGCATTTTGGGGTGGGTTTTTGTTTTTTTTTTTTATTTTGCTGAACAGCACTTGAGCTTCAGGAGTTTAAGAGTGGATGTTGCTGCGCTAAGTGCAGGATTAACTAGAGGTGGCCAGAGGAGATTGGTTGCATAAGGTGGCACTTAACCAAAAGGAGCCCTGAATTTAACTGACAATTTCTGCTGGCCTAAGGCATGGTCTGCACTTCAGTTTTGCTGGTGTTGCTGAAGTTGTCCATCTTAGCTGATCTATCTGTACTGTTGCAGAGAGTTATGGTCATACCAGCAAGAAGTATCAGATTTTATTTGAGGAAGTAATGTAAACTATATTCATGGGCGTACTTTCTTGGTTTGTATTATTTTTCTTTCGGAGCATTAGGTGTTATAGCATAAAGACACTAGAAGAAATCAGGGAAAGATGTGTTCTTACAATTAAGGATATTCTTGCTCAAAAATTTAGGAGCCTGGTATTAACAGAGTTCGTTTGGTGGAAATACTTTGATTCAAAGTCACATTTACTACCAACGTGACCTGCACAGTGTTAAATGGAACTAACTTTACTGAGCTAAGTTCTTGAGATACTAAAAACTACCTTGAACACTACAGTTCATTTTCACACTTTATTTGCTATTCCTGCAGTGGAACATTTATTTGTTTACACAAACTCTTGTTTGTTGCCTTCTTTTGTACCATTTCTTACTTCTTTGAGTGAACCTTCACAGACATACCAGCATGTTGATTGTGTTGGGAGTACAATTCTGTGTCCTTGGGAATTGAAACCAGGTTATTTCAACTTCAGTTAGTCCTCAGCTAACAAAAATTAATACTCTTATGTCAGCAGGGGGTAAAAAAGGCAAGCATTTTAAATAAGAAATGCTGCTTACCTTCAGTTTTCATAGTGTTTACTTGCAGAAGCTTTTAACTTACTTGTCATTAAAAAGCCTAATTCAAGTTCCAAAACACCCAATTAAACTTTTTAAATAGAATCACAGAATCATGGAACCATTTAGGTTGGAAGAGACCCTTAAGATCACCACTAACCTAGCACTGTCAAGTCTGCCACTGAATCATGTCCCTAAGTACCACATAGAATCCTGGAATGGTTTGGGTAGGAAGAGACCTTAAAGATAATCTCGTTCCAACCCTGGCCATGGGCAGAGAGGGACACCTCCCACTAGACCAAGTTACTCAGAGCTCCATCCAACCTGGCCTTGAACACTTCCAGGGACGGGGCATCCACAGCTTCCCTGGGCAAGCTGTGCCAGTGCCTCACCACCCTCACGGTAAAGAATGTCTTCCCAATATCTAATCCGAATCTCTACAAGTCTTTTAAATACTTCCAGGAATGATTAATTCACCACTTCCCTAGGCAGCCTGTTCAAATGCTTGACAACAGTTGCAGAATTTTTTCCAAATATACAATCTAAACTTTCCCTGGCGTGGCTTGAGGCCATTTCTTCTTGTTCTGTCAGTTATTACTTGAGAAAAGAGACCAACCTTCACCTACAACCTCCTTTAAATCAAAACATGCAAAACGCATAAATATCTGACTGCCAGGATTTGCTTCAGATTGGAAAGAAGTGTTATTAGNTAAAGAATGTCTTCCCAATATCTAATCCGAATCTCTACAAGTCTTTTAAATACTTCCAGGAATGATTAATTCACCACTTCCCTAGGCAGCCTGTTCAAATGCTTGACAACAGTTGCAGAATTTTTTCCAAATATACAATCTAAACTTTCCCTGGCGTGGCTTGAGGCCATTTCTTCTTGTTCTGTCAGTTATTACTTGAGAAAAGAGACCAACCTTCACCTACAACCTCCTTTAAATCAAAACATGCAAAACGCATAAATATCTGACTGCCAGGATTTGCTTCAGATTGGAAAGAAGTGTTATTAGCTTGCTGAAAACACAAAAAAAAATGATCAAGAGAGGATTTTACTTCCTGGAATGTCCTTCTTTTTCCTTCCTGTCCCTCTCCATCTTGCTTTCATACACACTTCCTTCTTCACCTTGCTGGTATTCTTTTAATTTTCAATCTTTTAATATTTTCTGCAAATCAGTTCTCTCCCATTTCTCACCCTTGCACTGCATCAGATCACCTTTCTCCCCCATGAAACTTAGATAGTCCTCTCTTGTTTGTGGTTCAGAGTGCAGAGCCAGAAAAATGTCAAATGTTGTTAAAATTAGAGCTGCTGCACGCAAGGTGCTGATCACGTTGCCAGATCCAGAAAGGGATGCCTACTTAGAGGGCAGTCACCCCATTCACACTTTAATAGGGCACTTAAGTAAGAGTTAGATGCCTAAATAGTTTTGTGAAGATTTGGCCTTAGTGTACACAAATCTTGGTTTGAATGCACAGCAGCAAAACAATCCATTAATTTAACAGTCCCTAAGTAGCGTTTAATATCATAATGTAGCACCTAAAAATGACCCATTATAGTCTATCTGACGAAAAAAAACAACTTCTCTAAGTAGTCTCCAGGCACAGATTGAAATTAGAAACTTTAGTGGCAGTTGTGTATGTGCTCTGCATAAATAGTACATATTTAATAAAGTAGAGCGCTTAAAAACCCCATTTTATCTTTAGTAAAATATTAAATGAAGTACCTTGGAAGTACCTAAACATTTTATTCATTTGTCCTTGTTTTTTAAGCACTTTAGGCCTCCCTGGCACAGTAGATGGCAGATGGAGCAAGAATTTAGATTAAGGTACTCAAACCGAAGATACCCAACAACACAGAGTGCTTGCACAGAGTCCTCCCGAATCCACATCAAAGTGTATCTTCAAAGTGGAACAAACTGCACTCGGGCTGGAAGGGAGGTTACACCTAATGGGGAATCCCTCAGTGGGGATGGAGCCATGCTTGCCTGGACGCCAGCAGGGAAACTCCTGCTGTAAGGTAGCATGATACGGTTCCCAATGGCGGCCTTAAAACAGCACAGCCAAGCAAAGTCAGTCTAAACAGGACTTGCCAACTGAAATTTTATCCGAACAACTGCGTTGCCAACTGTATCGTTACACGGTTGGCAATACCGGCTTCCTATTTCAGAGGAGTGATAACATTTTTAAGTTCCTCGTCTGTAGGATGTACAGAATCATTAAGAGCAGTCAAGTTAACTACTGCCTGCTTCTAAAACGGCAGCAACATGTGAACAGTTTAATGAAAAACTGGTTCTAGTGACTGACATATTTTGTTTCTTGAGTCAGATTGATAGAAAACCTAGTGGTATTTATGGATGAAATTTCTAACACACATTACTTGCATGAGCAGGAAACATATATCAGGAGGTTTAATTTTATGAGAGCTGTCGAATCCAGGCTGACGTTTCTTTAAGGTTTCATTCCTTTTTTTTCCTTCTTTCCCTAACTCTGAAACTTAGAGAATTTATTGTCTTTTATTTTTTTAGGAGGTGACAGTGCATGACAGTTGAAAGCTGATAGTTTGGAAAATTGGTGTTTCTTCTTTCACGCGGGGGCTTTTGGAGACAGGTGGGAAAAGTCGCTGACTTCCACCTAAGCTGCCTTTCTCTCTGGCGAGCCAGGGGTGTCAGAGGGTGGCCCCCGCCCGGCAGGGACGCTCCGGGCCAGGGCGGGTGCGGGCTTCCTTCGGGGTGCGTGTCTGCCCTTCCACGGAGCGCAGAAAGGGCTCGGGCTCTGGGACTGCTGCTTTCCTCGCTGCGTTAAGGCTTTGTTATAATTCACCTCGGCGTCTTGGCAAAACTTCGGGTGCGTGGCGAGGCTGCGGTGCGACGCGTCCAGGTGGGCAGGGGTGTGACCAGCACCGCCCCCGGGGCAGGGCAGGAGTTGCCGCTTGCTCGCCGCTGCTCCGGGGGTTCGGGGTCCTTTCGTCGCTGTGTGCGGCCCCCGGCCCCGACCCCGCGGTGAAGGGCGTTTCTCTTGCCGGGGGGAGCGATCCGCCCTGGGCTGAGCGGAGCCGGGGCGAAACGCCTTTCTCGTTCCACAGCCTACGCAGCCGAGCAAAGGTTGCGACTTCCCTTCGCACCCGCGGGAATTAGCGCCTCGGCAAATTGCAGCGGTTTTCGTTTAAATTAACGCGAAATGTATAAAAAAACCCCATTCTCACGCCCACCGCTCGCCCTCTCGCTTTCACGCATCCGCACCCCGCACCCATGATCTCATGCTGTTGAAGGCATGGCACAAGATCTACGGCAGGCTGGGAGCGGGGGAGGGAAGGAGGCAGAGAGAGGAGGGCCGGGAGTGTGCGGCTCGCACACCCTGCTGTGCCCAGGTGCGGTACTGCAGGGGCTGCGCCTCCGCGCCCGGCTCCGGGGGGCGCAGGACCCGCCGCGGAGTGATAGGTTGGCTCTTAGAATACCGACCCTTGGCTTTTTAAACGTGACATCGGCTCCCATGGCACCCTCGGCTCTGTGTGTGTGCGGGGGTGGTGGTGGTGGTGTAAGGTAGCCCTCCCCCTTGTTTTGGGGGTAGGAGTAGGGCGAGCGCCGCGGCGGGGCCCCGCACCCGGGTGGCGATGCGGGAGCTGCCGGCGCCGCCCTGCAGCTGCGGGGGAACGGGGGGGCTCAGCCCAGAAAGGCTTTTTTTCAGCCCAGTTTGCGGCCGCGGCTGCGGTGGACGGCCGAGGTGCGGTAGTTGAGTAGCGCCGGAGAAAATCCCGGTAACTCTTTGTTCGGCGCCGTGTGTGTAATTACCTGGTAATCACAGCCGGTGCCCGAGTAGACGGAGGGAAACATCTGATGGGAGAAGTTTAGGCCAATTAAAAGACCCCGAAATCGTTCCTTTTAAAATGAAAGTGGGTTTTCAAGACACTGGTACCTCAGAACTATCGGAGGAGGGGAAGTGCTCCCGCCGTGCTGCTGACTCCGCGGCGCGGGTGGGGAGGAGAGGCGTGTGAGTGTGTGTGTGAGTGTGTGTGTGTGTGTCCCCTCCACACCGCCCGAGCCGCGTTCTGGCAGTGCGCGGCTCCCGAAAGGCTGAGGAGAGGCAGCGCGACTGTGTGGGAGCTGAACTCAGCCTCCCTCTTTAACATAGGCTCGTCCTCTGCATTGCATCCAAGCCTCAGCGATTTGCTGTTGGGAGACTGCAGATTTGCATAGCCCTGCTCCTCGCAAGCATGCTTATTTTTATTTTTATTTTTTTTCCCAGCTTCTTTCATAAGGGTGCACTATTCTCCCTGAAAACATCCTCGGGTATTACTGTCAATAGCCAGACCATTGAGATTGCCGGAGCAGCCTGATTATTGTCTGGCGGCGTGTGCGAGTGTGTGAGTGTGTGTTCGCGGGTGTGAGTGTGTGTGCGCGCCGGGAGAGAGCTCGCTCGGTGAGGGCTCACCAGTTTGGAGATGAATGGAGGGAAGAGCAGCAGTTTGATTTTTCTCTGCTTTCCCAGCGCTGGCTGATGGAGTGGCATCCCCTTTTTTCTTCCTTAGCAGAAATGTGGCATGATTGGCTACACTGTGGATTACTGAGGATGGGGGAATGCTTGGCATTCTCGTAGCCCTTGCAACTGTGGAGTATTGTTAATGAGCACCAGCCCCGGGAAAGCTGAAACTAACGATTGTTTGGGCGCGGGGCTTTTCCCCACTTCCACCTCTTTGCGAAGGCTCTGAACTGCCTGGATTCTCTGACTATGTCTCGGACTGTTTTGGGTAGAAGAAGACCTGGAAAAAAGGATCCTCATAGGCTTTCCCAAAGGGAAGAGATGGCTCGCCTGGTGCCGTGAGCTGCAGCCAGCGCCGTGTGAGAGTGTGCGAGCGCCTCTGCCCAAAGTTTGCCTCCGTTGCTGTGGCTGCTGCTCCTCCCGAGGACGCCGCGGGCCGGCTCGTCGCGCACCGGAGGATGGGGGGGCTCCTTAGGGGCAGCCCGGAGCCTGGACCCGCCAGCAGCGGTAGCAGCAGCGCCGGCGGCCGCTTGGCCCTGCTCTGGATAGTCCCGCTCACTCTCAGCGGCCTCCTTGGGGTGGCGTGGGGCGCCTCCAGTTTGGGCGCTCACCACATTCACCATTTCCACGGCAGCAGCAAACATCATTCAGTGCCTATCGCTATCTACAGGTCACCGGCTTCCTTGCGAGGCGGACACGGTGGGTTCGGGTGCCGCTCGGTCCCTGCGCGGTCGGGGGCGCGCCGCCCCGCAGAGGTCAGCCACGGGCTGCGGGACCCCGCGGGCCGGGGCT